>JAQIUQ010003746.1:12500-142500 GCA_030378365.1 Hybognathus amarus | reverse complement strand
AAACTGCCCAAAGACCGTCAGTATGTGGTCAGATTGATGGCTCCATTCAATATGAGGTGAGACAATTTTTATTTTTTAGTTTATATAAGTATTGCCAAATATCATAACTTACATGGTTTGAGATAGAAACATAGGTCAACATAACATATAATGTCATGAGGTAACTTCAATTATAATGTCTAGAAGTATTGCAGGGTTCAAGGACATGTTTTTAAATATGTCATATAAATATAACATTCAACTATTTAATACAACACTTTATGCAGCTTCTCAACTAAGATTACAATTGCATAGAAGAACAACAATAAACACTAACATTACTATTTTTAATGGTTTTGAATTAAGCCTCTTCTGCTCACCAAGGCTGGATTTAATTGATCAAAAATATAGGGGAAAACTGTAATATTGTGAAATTATTACAATTTAAAATAATGTGTTTCTATTTGAATATATGTAAATATATTATTATAATTGTATATTATATATAATTATAATATAATTATATAAGTTATTCCAGTTATGAAAGCCTAATTTTCATCATTACTCCAGTCTTCAGTGTCGCATGATTGGAAACATGTTGTGCTGCTTAATATATATTTTAATAACCTGTTATACTTTTTTTTCAGGATTCTTTGATGAATTATATTTATTTTTAAATATATATTTATTTTTTATCATTAATTTAAAATATAAATATTCTTAGAACAATATACACTACCGTTCAAAAGTTTGGGGTCAGTAATTTTCTTTCTTTCTTTTTTCAAAGAAATAATTAATATTAAGCAGCACAACTGTTTCCAACATTGATAATAAATAAGCATATTAGAATGGTTTCTGGAGGATTGTGTGACACTGAAGACTAGAGATATGGCTGATGAAAATTAATGTTGCAGCACAGAATTATATTATATTTTAAAATTATACTACAATAGAAAACCATTATTTTAAATTATAATAATATTACACAAAATTACAGTTTTCTGTATTTTTCATCAAATAAATACAGACTTGAAAAAACTTCTTTCAAAACATTAAAAATAGTATTTTTTTCTATACTTTTGACTGGTACTGCATATCACTGTAAAAATATAAATGAAATGCAACAAGCTAAGTAATGGTATACTGAACATAATGCTATTTTAATGGCAAACAATCTCTTGTTTCCTCTGATTTGTCAGTACAACATCTGTAGTTTGATTTATTAGAGATTATAAATCTTTTAGGTATTAATACTTGCTGTTTTGCAGGTGTAAAACATGTGGAGAATACATTTACAAAGGGAAGAAGTTCAACGCTCGTAAGGAGACCGTTCAGAACGAACTGTACATGGGGCTTCCCATTTTTAGATTCTACATTAAATGCACCAGATGTTTGGCTGAGATCACCTTCAAGGTACTCGAATGAACACACACACTTCAGGAGATGTTCTTGTGTGTTTGTTCAGTTGCACTTCATCTGATTGGTGTGTTTCACAGACAGATCCAGAGAACACAGACTATGCCATGGAACATGGTGCAACACGTAATTTTCAGGCTGAGAAACTTCTTGAAGAAGAGGAGAAAAGATATCCAGCAGGAGCGAGAGGAAGAGGAACTCAATAACCCCATGAAGGTCTGTTAGAAACTTTAATCATAGAACACACATGTAGTCTTTTAGAGGTTTTGTCTGGGTGTTGTTTTATTCTGTGGTATTCGTGTTTAATTTTTACTTCCACTTTCCTTCAGTATTTTTTTGAAAAGCATTTAGTTTTCCACATATGGTGTACATAAAAGCCTTTATAGTGTCTTTGTAAACAAATCATAAAAAACTAGAGATGCACCGATTACAATTTTCTAGGCCGATATCCGATTAAGCCGATTCTGATTTAATTTTTCTTACCACTTTTATTTTTAATAACACAAATATATATATATATATATATATATATATATATATATATATATATATATATATATATATATATATATATATATATATATATATATATATATTATATATATATATATATATATATATATATATATACACTCACCGGCCACTTTATTAGGTACCCCATGCTAGTAACGGGTTGGACCCCCTTTTGCCTTCAGAACTGACTCAATTCTTCGTGGCATAGATTCAACAAGGTGCTGGAAGCATTCCTCAGGGAGTTTGGTCCATATTGACATGATGGCATCACACAGTTGCCACAGATTTGTCGGCTGCACATCCATGATGCGGATCTCCCGTTCCACCACATCCCAAAGATGCTCTATTGGATTGAGATCTGGTGACTGTGGAGGCCATTTGAGTACAGCGAACTCATTGTCATGTTCAAGAAACCAGTCTGAGATGATTCCAGCTTTATGACATGGCGCATTATCCTGCTGAAAGTAGCCATCAGAAGTTGGGTACATTGTGGTCATAAAGGGATGGACATGGTTAGCAACAATACTCAGGTAGGCTGTGGCGTTGCAACGATGCTCAATTGGTACCAAGGGGCCCAAAGAGTGCCAAGAAAATATTCCCCACACCATGACACCACCACCACCAGCCTGAACCGTTGATACAAGGCAGGATGGATCCATGCTTTCATGTTGTAGACGCCAAATTCTGACCCTACCATCCGAATGTCGCAGCAGAAATCGAGACTCATCAGACCAGGCAACGTTTTTCCAATCTTCTATTGTCCAATTTCGATGAGCTTGTGCAAATTGTAGCCTCAGTTTCCTGTTCTTAGCTGAAAGGAGTGGCACCCGGTGTGGTCTTCTGCTGCTGTAGCCCATCTGCCTCAAAGTTTGACGTACTGTGCGTTCAGAGATACTCTTCTGCCCACCTTGGTTGTAACAGGTGGTTATTTGAGTCACTGTTGCCCTTCTATCAGCTCGAACCAGTCTGGCCATTCTCCTCTGACCTCTGGCATCAACAAGGCATTTCCGCCCACAGAACTGCCGCTCACTGGATGTTTTTTCTTTTCGGACCATTCTCTGTAAACCCTAGAGATGGTTGTGCGTGAAAATCCCAGTAGATTAGCAGTTTCTGAAATACTCAGACCAGCCCTTCTGGCACCAACAATCATGCCACGTTCAAAGTCACTCAAATCACCTTTCTTCCCCATACTGATGCTCGGTTTGAACTGCAGGAGATTGTCTGGACTATGTCTACATGCCTAAATGCACTGAGTTGCCGCCATGTGATTGGCTGCTTAGAAATTAAGTTTTAACGAGCAGTTGGACAGGTGTACCTAATAAAGTGGCCGGTGAGTGTATATATATATATATATATATATATATATATATATATATATATATTTTTATATTATTTATTTTTTATTAACACCATATACTTTTCCTCAAACTCAATAGTAAAAACAACTCTAAATGGGTACATTTTCTTTTCGGACATAACCTACAGTTCTTTTTAAAAACACACGACATGCAAATTTTGTGATGCTCACGCTTGTGGTGTAAATAAGGTGTGAAACGGCTGTAATTCACGAGGTTTCCAACATGTGCGTTCCGTGTGCACGTGTGACACTCATGTTGCGCGACGTCGATCATGCGACGCCCGAGTGCATTTGACCGGCATATGTCCAGACTGACCGGCTGGTCAATCGCTGCGTCTCTATCAAAAACCAATAAAAACTTAACAGCTAATCTCCCTGAATGCCGCCACAGGTCCTGGAGAACCGTACACCGAGACTCAAAGATGGAGATGGAGGTGCTGGAGAACCTGCAGGAGCTGAAGGACCTGAACCAGAGGCAGGCGCGGGTGGACTTCGAGGGCATGCTGGATAAGTATAAAGAAATGGAGCAGAGACAGAGAGAAAGAGAGCTGGAAGAAGACGAACGAGAGACCAAGTATGAAAAGAGCAAGTCTTGGACATTTTGCATCTTAGATTTAAAGGGATAGTCCATTCAAAAATGAAAATGATGTCATTTATGCCTAACCTGTGTGAATCTCAGTTCTTCTCCTGAACACATAGAAGATATTTTGAAGAATGTCAGGAACTCAGTTGATGGGCCCCTTTGACTCCTACTATGGAAGTCAATAGTGTCCATCAACTGTTTGGTTGCTCATATTCTTCAAAATATCTTCTTTTGTGTTCAGCAAAGGTTTTGAACAATTTCATTTTTGGGTGAATTATTATTTTATGGTGGAATATTTGAACTTTAAAAAATTAATGTCACACTTCAGGTTCAATTAAGTGCAAGATTTAAATTGCAAATTTTATCAGAAAATCTGAAATTATTTATTTTTCCCATATCAGACAGCCCTAGATTACAGCATCTAAAAATGTACAATATGAAGATATTCCTGTGCATTTTAACCTAAAATAGTAGATCATAGTTGTCATAGTTGTGTTTATATATCGTCTACATTTACATGTGACAATAATAGCTATGTACATTCACTGCGTAAGTATGTTTTTCCAAAGCACGTACCCCTGGTTTCACAGAGCAGGCTTAAGCTAGTCCAGACTAAAATGCACGTTTGAGCTGTTTTAACTGAAAGCAACACTGATATATCTTAAAATATGTCAGTGTCATTGTTTTGTGATGCACACAAGTAATGTTTTTTCTTAAGGTATGTTTATAAAAGCTACTTATGACCTATTTGGTCTAAGGCCTAATCCTGGCTTAATCTAAACCCTGTCTGTGAAACCAGGCCTTAATGTCAAGATTAAGAAACATGAATTATATAGTGTATGCTCTGTGATTTAGACTTCTCTCTTCTCTTGCTCCTAATAGAGAGATGTTAGACAGAGCTCTGATTAAGCGACTGAGGGACTCGGACTCTGAGGAAGAGACAGAAAATGTAAAAGAAAGCAGGAAACATGTGGCTGATAAACCCACAGACATCCTCACTACAGACGGGAACGCAGAATCACAGGTAGAGCTGGGCTCCAGACTGCAAATTTTACATCCAGTTGCACATGTGCGACCAGTAAATTTGTCCTTTATTTATCTTTTCTTTTCTTTTCCACGTGTAAACGTGTTCTCAATGAATCCAGAATGTGTGGAAATGTGTTTTGTCGTCTTTCCATTTTAACGCCTCATATGCGTCTCTATGAATGTGTGTGCTGTTCTCCTGAACTCCACAGGGCTCGTCGTCTGCGGTTGTGAAGAAGCAGAAGCTGGAGAGCTGGGAGAGGAGTGTCGGGGGTCTGGGCGGGAAGGGAGCGCTGGGGTCACTGGTGGTGAGGAAGAAACCACAGGCTCCTGACACACAAAAAGGTTCATGATCTATTAAAACTAGTCAATTTGTGATTTCCTAAAAGTGTGAGAGACAGTCTGGTCAGAACAAGTGTGTGGGGATATATAAAAAATGCATTTATTCAGTTATTTAAACTATCGCAATAGCACATTTTGAGGTCAGTTTAAAATAATTGTTATTTGAATATATGTTCAAATGTAATTTATTCCTTTGATCAAAGTTGACTTTTTAGCATCATTACTCCAGGCTTCAGTGTCGCATGATCCTTCACAAATCATTCTAATATGATGATTTGCTTTACTTAAGAATCATTAATCATCATTATAAACATTGGTTCATTGATAAATAGAAAGTTAAAAAACAGCATTTATTTAAAAGTTGTTTGTTTGTTTAATGCATCCTTGCTTAATAAAAGTATTATTCTCTCTTAAAACAAAATTACTGACCAAAACTTTTGAATGGTAGTGTATTCATACTACTACTACTACTACTAATAATAATAACAATATTTAAAACACTAAAATGGCAAATTAATGGTTATTTTATTAATATTATTTAATAAATAAATATTTTTTTATTTTATTATTAAACCAAAATTGCAATTCTACATCAGTATTCATAGAGTATTTTGTATTATGTTTTTGTTTTATTATTTCTCTGGAATCGAGGAATGGTACAGATGGGGATTGCGAAGCTGTTTCTTTATATTTTTTTTTTATAAAAGTTTGTGTTTACATAATATATGTGGGTGCACTGTGTATAATTATTTTATAAATATAAATGCATGCACATGCTTGTATATATTTAAGAAATATTTTCATGTATACTGTACTGTATATAGATTTAGATATAATTTATATTATATCCAAATATTTTATATGTAAAAAGAAAATCTTAAATAGACATGCTTGTGTGTTTACATATGAAGAGTTCAGATGCAAAAGCCTCTAAGTGCCATTTGAAATTTTCTTCTAAAATGATCATTTTTATCAAGCTTGTATATTAAAGTTCAGTAATTTCATTCAGTAATTTCAGTATTTCAGTAATTTTTATACAAGCTTGATAAAAATGGTAATTTTAGAAGAAAATTTCTAATGGCATTTACAGGCTTTTTGTATCCGTAACTCTTTCATGTGTGTGTATATATATATATATATATATATATATATATATATATAATACATGAAGAGTTCAGATGCAAATGCCTCTAAATGCCATTAGAAATTTTCTATTTTTTATATATATATATATATATATATATATATATATATATATATATATATACATAAATAATTATACACAGTGCACCCACATATATTATGTAAACACAAACTTTTATTTTGGATGCGATTAATCGATTTGACAGCCCTAAAAAATGTTCTTTGCTTTTATTTTGTGATATTTTTTTATTTTATTTTTAGCCTTAATTTAGCATAGTTTATGTAAATGTGCTACATAAATGAACTGGCCTTGCCTATCAGAGTGAAAGCCTGATGTTGTATTTACATATCAAACTCGCTCATTCCTTCACATCTGTTAACCTGCGTCTTCTGTGTGTTTCCGGATCATTCAGGGGCCGGTATTGCCAAACCCGTGTCCTCCATCTCAGCGAGTGCTTCCAACGGGCAGCCGGTGTCGTCCTCAGAGCGGTTCATCGCTCAGCCTCTTGGGGCGTACACAGACAGCGATGACTCAAACTCAGACTAGCACTGTGTGCTGTTTTTAATCATAATAATCTTTCCATTACTTGGGCTCTTTAAAAGCATAATTGAGAGATTTTTTATTTTTCAGTGATCTTTTAGCTGGAGAAGCGCTGTCTGTTTGTAAGAGGCTGTTTCCATTGCCTGGAATTTATTTGCTATTAGATCTGCGTTCATCCCAGGGTCTGTAATGTACTCCCATAATGTGTTTCTAATGTATTATGCACTATAATGTAGTATTCGCTTTCTCCATGTTAGTTCAGTCAATACGAGGAAATGCATTTGAGCGGTTAAAGTACAGATAAGTGAATCTAAATCTAATTTAGACTGATCATCTCCAATAGACTTCCTTCTTCCCAGACATCAAACTAATAAAATGTTCCTGTGTTTCGTTTCCAAGCTTAGACTATTATTTCCATTTGTTATTTTTTCACATTTTTCAAAAAAAAAAAAAAAAGAATTATTTCTTATTATTATTATACATTTTATATATGAATACAATATTAAAATCAAAAGTTGTATCTGTTAATACTTGTATTTTTATTAACTTGCGTTCCAAAGAACTTTGTAACAAATGCATTTTTCGTTGTTGGTTAAAGCCTTAACTAATGCTAACAAATGGGACCTGATATTGATTAACTACATGTGATTACTCTGGGTTATGGTAGGTTTAGTTTTTACATGTAATTATGCCACATTTAGTTATACTACATTAAATACATGTAGCGTATGTTACCTTATTCTGTATCAAATATTTTTTGACATTCTGCGTTTAAATCACTAACTGTGTGTGCATTAGCAAGGTAACACTTGCTAATGTTTATGCAGTATAATGTGTCAATAAACCATTGTCTACCATCTGTCACATTGATCCACCAAAGTGCTCGTGACCTTCTAACCTCACAATCTGACCTCTGTTTGCTGACGGAGAAGGTGTTAATGAGGTTTTGCGACGTGTATTGAATTGGATCGTTTCTTTTTGTGCGGTGGTTGACTAGAAGAAGTCCCTGTTGTCGATTTAATTGCACGCAATCTCTATATTTCACCTAAAACATGCTTTCATAATTGATTTGCAGACATGCAGCATTTTGCAGAATGCATGTAAAACAGCACGAGGCACCATATGAAATGCTTCAGCAAGAACAAAGACAATGCAACTCTCCAGTGGGCTTCAACAACAAAGTCAGTCGAGCTTATGTGTTGTTCACCAGCTGAGCTGCAACAACCAATGCAATCCGATGCAAGCTCATCCATCCATCTACACGTGCACACGCTCCCCACTTTTTAAGATTTTCCTCACAGCTTCTTCATATACTCGCTTCCATCCGTCATTAAAAGGTGAGTGCTTTGCAAATTCTTTGGGGTGTTTGTTTGTTTCGGAACTGTTTTTTCAATTAAAACAGCCGTTTTAGATGAACAATTTGCACACGCGCCTCGGTGACTATCCATCGGGCTCGCGCTGCACAGTTAGCCAGCAAGCAAGCCGGCTAACAAAAATATGTTAAATATGTTGTTTTTTACTTTTCAGTTTCAAATGAATGCAGAATTCCACCTCTATATTCAATATACTCTAGTATTCGTGTATATAATCACACTTGTCGACAAAGAAAGTGAAAATAATGTCGTCTGGCGAAGTTTAGAGACGTTAGCCAGCATGCTAACATTAATCTATATTGACAGTTTTTGTATAATTTCAGACTAAAATACGTAAATATCGTCCTGTTATGTGTTAAGTTAAATGGGAACAACATTAAAGTGGGTGTGTACTAGGTGCATGTTTTTGTTTTGACGGGATTCTTTGAGTTGTGGGAGTGTGAAACTTTCTCTTTGAGTAATACTGAATTATGTTTTAATTGATAAGATATCGTCGCCGTTATGTTTAATCTATGACCTAACGTTAAGTACAAACGTATTAGCGAGCTTATAACCTGATCTACAGTAAATCAGGTTATACAGGCTTATCCCCTATGATATGATGTGTATTTTTAAAGGAACCGCTCACCCAAACCTTTTATTTACGATGTGTAACTTAATCGTATTGTTTTCTTTCTTCCTTCGATGGAAAACGATTAGTTACCCCCAAAATTAAAATCATCCTGTAATTTACTCATTAATCATTTAATTAGTTTGTCCAAAGTCCTTAGAGCAAGTTAGTTTTGTCACATAATGTTTTAGCTTGCATTTTTGAAACAACTTGAGGGTGTGTAAATGATGACATAATTAAAATTTTTGCGTGAACTATCCCTTTAATATGTCTTCAACTGGGCTGGTTTAGTGGTGAAGGAGAATAATTAATCTTTTTACGTCACAGCTTTCTTCGTTTCTCTCTTTATTAACGGCATGACTTTGCTTCTGCTTTCCAGATCAGTTTAATGCAACCAAGTAGAAGTTCTAAAGGGTCGATGCATTGGGGAAACTGAGGTGAGCTATTGCACAATATCAAATCCTGCTATTTATTGACACACTGAGTAATAAGTAACTTATTGGTTAGGTGTTTCAAGATTTATGGATGGTGTTCCATGGAAGAACTAGGATAAAGGGATTTTTAGAGGCATAACAGCTCATTGATATATATATATATTCGGATCTGTTTCCTTCTAGCTTAGTCGTAGACCCATGGCAAAGTGGTTTAGAGATCACCTGAGTTTTGGCAGCAGGAAGGACCGCCGCAGCCCCGAAACCAGACTACACCGAAAGCGAGATCCTACGGGCCTACAGGGCTCAGAAAGAGCTGGACTTTGAGGACCCCTACGAACCCCCCGAGAACCGCGTGGTGAACGGCTCGGGGCTCTGGCAAGTGTTCCCGCATTTGGCACAGTGCTGTCCAATGGCTTGGAGGTGAAGATTGTGTCTCCCAAACACAGACTGATAAAAGTGGAATCTCAGGAATTCGGGCGTAGCAAAGTACCGCTGAACATCGTGACCTTTGAGGAACCGCAGGCCCCTGTAAGTTCTTGTTTTCTTAACATACAGAGAGCTTAAATTGGTCTGTTATCAGAAAGAATGAGTGTTTGAAAATATATTCTGGATTGATATTTGGAAAAATGTTTGGGATTAGACAAACACCTCTTCAGAAAGTTCTAAAAATGTTGTTTAGTAGTCCGCCTATGCTATGTTTTTAATGGATAATTGTGTTTTTTAGGCCCTTCATCCTTCTAATGTGCACTTATCATCATAATGCCAAGTAAACTTTAGTTTGTTTTTAGGCCGGAAAAGATTAATCGCTGATTAATCGCATCCAAAATAAAAGTTTGTGTTTACATAATATATGTGTGTGTAATGTGTATAATTATTTTATATATATAAATACACACACATGCATGTAAACATTTAAGAAATATTTGCATGTATATACTTTATATATATTTATACAAAATTAATATTATACATAAATATAAATATTTGATATATAACACATTTTTCTTAAATATATACATGCATATGTGTGTATTTATATATATAGAATAATTATACACACTACACACACATATATTATGTAAACACAAACTTTTATTTTGGATGCGATTAATCGCGATTAACCTTTTCCCAGCCCTAGTTTGTTTATGTGAAAGTGTTTTATTGGTGGTTTTATATGGTCTGTTCTCTTAGCTTAAAGACCTTCCAGTCAACTATGAATAGATTGATGTATCACAGATCAGGTGGTTATTATGAGAGTGGCAGAGATTGTTTATATTCTTTTAGAGTAGATGCATGTGTGTGAATGAGTTTGCGAATGTCATAACAAACCAAACTCAGACGCACGATTCTGCCGTGTTTCCAGAGCTGGCTCGGGTCACGATTGATTGTCTTGTCGGAGATGAAGGGTGGGGGAATAGGGAATCCATTTCATTAACCCAAATACATTTAATCCCAATGCTTGCGGGTTATAGACTATCACACACCACCATTCTTTCTCCCTTTTAAAGGTCACTTTAAATCTTTTGGGTTTTTGTTTCATTCGACTTGTTTTTCTTTAGGGAAACAAAAGAGCAAAATGCTCTTTTCTGTACAATGTAAGCATAATGTGATCGGTGACTGTCAATCATTAGAAAGGACAAAAAGCTTTTGGCTCGTGCGCTGTATTTCAGGTCAATTTAACTATTATTTATATATTATAGCACTTGTTTATTAGAATAAATTAATTTCAAATGGCTTTTATTGGTCTATTTTTTCAGGTTTTGTTTTGATTTGTTTAATTGTTAGTTGTAATTAAAAAAAATATTTACGTTAACTTTTTAATTGTTTTCTTTGAATTTTTCATCTAATATTTACATTTTCTTCCAACTTCAAATCATTTTTAAGGGTGTGTTCACACTTGTAGTTCGGTTCTCTTGGTCCATTTAGTCTGGACCAAAAAAGAATTATTCATTAATGGATTTGTTCACTTTTTAAAAAACTTTTGCTGATAATTTACTCACCCCATGTCATCCAAGATGTCCATGTCTTTCTTTCTTCAGTTCGAAACGAAATTAAGGTTTTTGATGAAAACATTCCAGGATTTTCTCCATAAAATGGACTTCAATGGGAACCAAACGATTTCAGGTTCAAATGAGAAGTTCAGTGCAGCTTTAAATCGACACCAGACGATGAATAAGGGTCTTATCTAGCGAAATGATTGATTATTTTAAAAATAAATTAGGAAACGTTACGTTTTATAAGTACAAATGCTCACCTTGCTCTGTACTGGGATGAGTGTTCGTGACTGTCCTGTTCGAACCGTTTATCAAAATGAACAAGCTTTTTTCGAGTCACTTGGTTCATTCAATGAACCAAAGGACTCGAAAAAAGATTCAAGTTCGAACAGGAGAGTCACTCAAAACACAATATCTTGATATTATTTAGCCTTTTAAAGATATTTGATGTATATTTTTGCTCAAAAATACCATTATAAAGGTATAAAAAATACTGTGTTATTTTAATATAGTTATTACAGTTTTATATATATATTTTTTTTAATTGATTTTGGGGAGATTTTATTTTGATTAGTTATTATTTTTATTTAAATTAATTATTTTAGCACTATTTAGCATTATTTTAGCAATTATCAAGTATAAGTAAATGAAAATGAGAAATGTTGCTTTGGCAACTAAAGTTTTCTTAAAATTAGTTAACTAATAACCCTGGTGGATGAAAATGCTTGATTGAGAGATCTGCAGTTGTCCTCGTTTCTAAATCTCCATCACTCGGACATCACTCAACCCTCGTTCCTTGTTCTTTTCCCCAGGTGGTTCCCTCAGCTCCTGTGGTCGGGGACACGGATTACTCGGACCCGTCTGACGCCAGGCCGGACCCGCGGCCCAGACCCGGCTGGGAGCAGAACGCTGTAGAGGCCTCCAGCAGTTACATGGAGCCGTTTGAGGCCCAGCGGTTCATAAGCGGTACAGTAGTTCCTTGCTGGATCTCTCAGCATTAAAGGAGTATATCCTCACTGAGCTAAGGCCCTATCCACACTACTGCGTTTTCGTTTAAAAATGTAGACCTTTTGCTACGTTTGCACCTCCAGTCCAGACTAAAACGGAGAAGTTCAGAAACGCTGCAGCTCCGTTTTGCGTTTTGAATCTCTCGGAGGGCCTTTTAGTGAAGACCAGACAAAACGGAGGAGTTTAGAAATTATGACGCAGCAGGCTGATGCTCGGCTCTATGATTGGGTGTCATCAGTCATGACTTATCCTTCCCTGATTCATCAGCCATGGTATACACCGGCACGCGTATACCCAGTGGAGGTGAATGATCAAGTGATCCGCATTTTCAGTCGTTTTAATGTGGATGGAGATCAATTCTAATACGTGGACGTAGATCGAATTCGTTTTAATTCTCCGTTTTTAAACGAAAATGCAGTAGTGTGGACAAGGCTTAATCCTGGATTAATCTAAGCCTTGTCTGTGAAACTCGGGCCTTAAAGGAGTAGATCACTTTAAAAAAAAAAAAAATAACTATTTCTGATAATTTACTCCCCATGTCATCCAAGATATCCATGTCTTTCTTTCTTCAGTTGAAAAGAAATTAAGGTTTTTGATGAAAACATTCCTGGATTTTTTCCATATAATGGACTTCAATGGGAACCAAACGGTTCAAGGTCCAAATGAGAGTTTCAGTGCAGCTTCAAAGGGCTTTAAAGACACCAGACGATGATTAAGGGTCTTATCTAGCGAAACAATTGCTCATTTAAGAAAAATAAAATAACAAAGTTTAAGTTTTATAAGCTCAAATGCTCGCCTTGCTCTATTCGAACTCGTTCATTTTGATGAACGAATCTTTTTCGAGTCACTTTGTTAATTTCATTCGTTGAATGAACCAAATGACTTGAAAAAAGATTTGTTTGTTTTGATGAACGAGTTTGAACAGGAGTCACGAACGCGCATCACAGAACAGCAGCATTAGGCGAGCATTTGTGCTTTTAAAACTTAAACTTTTTAATTTATTTTTGAAATGAGCGATCGTTTCGCTCAGATAAGACCCTTATTCATCATCTGGTGTCGTTTAAAGCCCTTTGAAGCTGCACTGAAACCTCATTTGAGCCGCCGTTTCACACCGCAATTACCAGGAACTATTTGTCCCAGGAACTTTTTTCATAGGAACCTTTTTTGCCCCAGACCGCTTGCTCACTGCATTTACACCGCGGGCTAAAGTACCGGTCCGGGGCGGGAAGATGACGTTGAACTGCGTGCGACTGCTCTTCCCAGCCTGCGCGTTTGTTTTGAGTTTTGTATGGAGGAGATTCAAGCTTTGCTGCTTTTGTGTGCGATTGGTTTACTAACGAGGTAAACGGCAGAAAAGAGACGCGCACCCAAAGCGTATTCAGAAATCTCGTAATGCTAGATATAAAAGTAGACGTTTGTTATCAGCGGACATTGACCGTGAGATTGATGGGACGACACGGCGCCATCGGACAGAAAGAATAGCGTGGTAAGAACCAATCAGCATGTTCAGCTCACAAGTCCCACCCCAAAAGTTCCTGAACTCTGAAAAAGTACTACCTCGCCAGCAGGTACTTTCTGGGGGGAAATTTTTACCCGGAACTTCATTTAGACCCTGGTTCCTGCGGTGTAAACACACCGAGTACCACCCCAAAGTTCCTAGTTCCTGGGGAAAGTTCCTGCGGTGGAAACGCGGCTTTGGACTTTGAACCGTTTGGTTCCCATTGAAGTCCATTATATGGAGAAAAATCCTGGAAACGTAATTTCTTTTCAACTGAAGAAAGAAAGACATGGACATCTTGGATGACATGGGGGTGAGTAAATTATCAGCAAAAGTTTTTTAAAAAGTGAACTACTCCTTTAAGAGATGTGAAAAATGCTTTTATTCAACCATTGATATTCCAGTCTGTTTAATTTGTGGAATGTGGCCCTTTTTGCATGTTCTTCCAAGTTTGACAGTCCTCATACACTCTCATCATACATAACACCATATTGTCGTGTCATCTGGTGGTAATGACTGTGTTTGATGTTGTCTAGAGCTCCAGCACAGCTCAGACGGGGGCAGGAGCAGCCCGCAGCTCTACGACAGTCCGTATGAGGAAAGGTTTCGGCCCCGGAGACCCCGCAGAGGACGAGAGAGAGAGCCATCTGCCCCAGGACGACGAGAGACCCGCCGATGAGTCCGACCAGCCCTGGGAGTGGAAGAAGGAGAACATCTCCAAAGCCTTCGCTGGTAAGTGCTGTTACACAACAGTGCATTTTCAGACTTTTGACGTTTTCTACTCTACAAGCAGGGGCCAAAATTGTCGGTTGCCAAGTAGCAAATGCAAGTATGTGAAAACGTAACCGTTCGGACAGTTTTCTGCCAAAATAAAACCTCTGTGGTTTATCATTTTTGAAAGCAAATATATTGAGATGTCAATAAATATTAGTATTTTAATTGACTGTTGTTCTATAAAATAACATTAATATTATTATTAAATGCTCTGTTTATTATTCTGTGATTTGAGTCATTTAAAAATATTTAATACACATAAAACATTAATAATGTTATTATTAATAAATGCTCAATTTATTGTTGCATTGATTGTTTTCTTGATAGGATTATTGCAGTAGTAATATTTCTTTATTGATTTGCGTAGTTTAAATATAAATAAATAAATAAATAAATAAATAAATAATAAAATAGTAAATAAACAATATTATGAATTATAAATACTCAATTTACTGTTGCATTATTTGTTTACTTGATATAATTATAGTAGTAGTAATATATGTATTGATTTGTGTAGTTTTGTGTACATAATTGAATAATAATAATACATTAATTAATTAGACTATTAAATCATTTAAAAACTATTTTTATTATTACTTGTTTGTTTTTTAAAGAAATAATACAAATGTGGCCAATTAAAAAAAAAAAAAAAAAAAATATATATATATATATATATATATATATATATAATTTTTTTTATTTTGGCCAGTAAATTTTCTCAAGTCACCGGACATTGGCACGTTGGTTTTGAACCCTTCTTTAACGCATCAATGGATTAATCTGTAAACACAGATTACAGTCTGTCTTTAATCTCACACATGAGGAAGGAAGATTTCTCTTCTATTGGATGTTCTTGTGAGGTGAGGGAATGTGGGGCACACGAGTCTAGATGGAGACCAGAAGAGAGGAGCAGTCATGCAGAAAGATGCAGCGCCACTGTGTGACCTCTGCTCTGCATCACACACACACACACACACACACACACACACACACACACACACACACACACACACACACACACACACACACACACACAGTCTCATCTCTTTCTATGTGACTGAAATGTCACACACTATCATTTCACCATTTCTGATCAGATTGCCAGTTGCTCATGGATTGCTCACGCTCTGTCACACAAACATGTCAAGAGCTTCTCAAAAGGGCAGAGAGGGACCAGGAGTCCTCCAGTGCTGTGTTACACTGAGATTCACTATTATCACTTATTCTGTACTGTATTCTGTACTCTCACAACAAGTATTAACGTTAATGCATCTAACTCATCTTGCATTGTTTGTACTATGGACATGACTTATGCTTACATGCTTAAATCTGATACTCTATATAACATAATAAACAGGAATTTTGTACATGCAAAAAAGTAGGGAAGTTATGCTTTATTTTTATAAAAAGATGTAATTTCAAGATGTAAACTGTATAATTAATTGCATTCAACTCAGTAATGATGCTGAAAATTCAGCTTTGCATCACAGGAAGGTAAGGCCCTAAAGCTAACCTGTGGTGTGTTTGTAATGTGTGTTTTGTAGTGACGTTTGAAGCGGGAGACTGGGACCAGTGTACTCTGCCCTGTGACGATCCCCTGAGGAAAGCAGGAGTGTCCAGAATCAGTCCCCGTCCAGCAGAGCCACCAGCCTGAGCAAGACCAGCAACTCCCACTGCATCCTAGGGGAGAGAGTGGACCCCACACTGGCCCTGGAGAAACAGGTGTAGGTATTCACATCTGCAAATCTGAGATCCGTCTGTCTGTCTAAATGATTGTCTGTCTGTCTGTCTGTCTGTCTGTCTGTCTGTCTGTCTGTCTGTCTGTCTGTCTGTCTATCTGTCTGTCTGTCTGTCTGTCTGTTGTTCTGTCTGTCTGTCTGTCTGTTGTTGCTGTCTGTCTGTCTGTCTGTCTGTCTGTTGTTCTGTCTGTCTGTCTATCTGTCTGTCTGTCTGTCTGTCTGTCTGTTGTTCTGTCTGTCTGTCTGTCTGTTGTTCTGTCTGTCTGTCTGTCTGTCTCTCTGTTGTTCTGTCTGTCTGTCTGTCTGTCTGTCTGTCTGTCTGAAGTGATTATCTGTCTGTCTGTCTGTCTATCTATCTATCTGTCTGTCTGTCTGTCTGTCTGTCTGTCTAAATGATTGTCTGTCTGTCTGTCTGTCTCTGTCTAAATGATTATCTGTCTGTCTGTCTGTCTGTCTGTCTGTCTGTCTGTCTCTGTCTAAATGATTATCTGTCTGTCTGTCTATCTGTCTAAATAATTATCTATCTGTCTGTCTGCCTGTCTGTCTGTCTAAATGATTATCTGTCTGTCTATCTGTCTGCCTGTCTGTCTGTCTAAATAATTATCTATCTGATCTGTCTGTCTAAATAATTATCTATCTGTCTGTCTTTCTGTCTGTATAAATGTCTGTCTGTCTATCTGTCTGTCTGTATAAATGTCTGTCTGTCTGTCTATCTGTCTGTCTGTCTAAATGTCTGTCTGTCTATCTAACTGTCTGTTCTGTCTGTCTGTCTGTCTAAATTATTATCTGTCTGTCTGTCTGTCTCTGTCTAAATGATTATCTGTCTGTCTGTCTCTGTCTAAATGATTATCTGTCTGTCTGTCTCTGTCTAAATGATTATCTGTCTGTCTGTCTGTCTGTCTCTGTTTAAATGATTATCTGTCTGTCTATCTGTCTGTCTCTGTTTAAATGATTATCTATCTGTCTGCCTGTCTGTCTGTCTAAGTGATTATCTATCTGTCTGTCTGTCTAAGTGATTATCTATCTGTCTGTCTGTCTAAGTGATTATCTATCTATCTGTCTGTCTGCCTGTCTGTCTGTCTGTCTGTCTAAGTGATTATCTATCTGTCTGCCTGTCTAAATAATTATCTGTCTGTTTGTCTAAATGTCTGTCTGTATAAATGTCTGTCTGTCTGTCTGTCTGTTTGTCTAAATGTCTGTCTGTCTATCTAACTGTCTGTCTGTCTGTCTAAATTATTATCTGTCTGTCTGTCTCTGTCTAAATGATTATCTGTCTGTCTATCTGTCTAAATGTCTGTCTATCTAACTGTCTGTCTGTCTAAATTATTATCTGTCTGTCTATCTGTCTAAATAATTATCTATCTGTCTGCCTGTCTGCCTGTCTAAGTGATTATCTATCTGTCTGTCTGTCTAAATTATTATCTGTCTGTCTAAATGACTATCTGTCTTTCTGTCTGCCTGTCTAAGTGATTATCTATCTGTCTGTCTGTCTAAATTATTATCTGTCTGTCTAAATGACTATCTGTCTTTCTGTCTGTCTGTCTAAGTGATTGTCTTTCTGTCTGTCTATCCATCCATCCATCCATCCATCCATCCATCTATTGTACTCAATCTCTCTGCATTTTCAAATAACAGAAGTTGAGTGTCGTGAAATTCTGCACGCATCTTCTGCTGAATATATTGTATCATGAAAACCCTAGTAGTGACCCATCTGTGTGTGTGTGTGTTTTAGGTGGTACCATGGTGCACTGACGCTGCTCAGAAGCCGAATCTCTGCTCACGCTCTGTAAGGAGTGCAGTTATCTGGTGAGGAAAAGCCAGACCATTCCGAAACGACTATCGCTCTCTCTCAGGTAAACTCACTGACAGAACCCAACACACTGATTCAGTGACATCATTTCAGTTCAAGTTCAGTCACTTCTCCTAAAGGACACAGTGCTGTTCCTCTGATTTTCATTTCCTTCTCTGCTGCAAATCATTTCTGAGAAGAAAACGACTGCTGTTTCTGTCTTTCAGTGTGGTATAATCATCCATTAAAATGTCCACTGTCTGTTATGATTGTTTTCAGAGATATAATAACTGATGGCCCATATTCGCTTTTGTTTCATGAAACAGGAGTCATTTGTGTCTATAAATAGCTCAAATTGTTCTTGCTAGGTTCATGTTTCTGCTTCTGCGTCTGCCAAATGTTTATGTGGTTATAAAGGCCAGAGTCTGTCTGTGTGCACAAAACACATGACCACCATTAATATTTACAGGTTTATGAAAATCCACATAAACAATCTAAATGAAACATTTGATGTTAATATTTTATGACTGTTTTCAGATTTATAATTTGATAATGTAATTCAAGATGTACATTGAACGAAGGCCCAGAGTCTAGAAACCAGAATATCTAAGGCTGGTTTTGTTTTGGACTGTAAGCAACCACCTAGCAACCAGCCTGAACACCTTAGCAACCATATCCAGCCATCTTGGTTTTTTTTTCCCTCATGCTTTGTTCTTCTGTAACTACCTTGATGTTTTCCTCCTGGAGGGAAGTTAGTTACATCTAGTTATTCTGGTTGAATGTGTAATTTATATTCAGGTCTGAGGGGTTTTGTGAATGTGTTTAGCATGCTATTAATAATGTAGTGCCCATTAAAAAGCATGGCTGTGGGTATAGGTGTGAGCAGAATGACCAAAATCTTACATCATGATGTGCATCTTATCAAGTTTTTTTTTTAAATGACATAGATCACCATATTGTTTTTTTAAAATATTGTTGTTTTTTTGCTATTTTTACCCTAAAACCGTATTCTGGACAAATGTGGGCAAAATAGTTTTGATTTATTTTAAAAAAAAATACTTCCCTTGATCTGAGCGGTACAAGACTTGGCTACTTTTCCTAAGTTTGCCTCCTGAACACACACTTTTTTTTTTTGACTCAATTCTACAATGTTAAGTGGGTGAAAAAAACTCATTAATCTTGTATTTGGGTCAAAAATGGGCACCCATAGAAATGAATGGGAAAAACTGTAATTTAGATCATTCTAAAAAAAGCCAAAATAAGACACCAGGTGACAGCAAAGTCACTTCATCTTTAGGTTTTAGCTCTAAGAACTTATTGGAATGATATTTCAATGTAGTTAAAAAAGTAATTCATTTACATTTAAATAATTTACATAGAAAATATGGTACTTTTTGAAGTAAATAAATTCAAAAATACCCTCAAAATAAAAAAAACACCATAAATGGATAGACAAAACTTTATCGAAGACAATGATATAATATTTATAATAAATAAAAATTATTTGTCCACAATTACAGGATTAAGGGCTATAAAGTGAATACAGTTTGAAGGCTACGAGTCATTTTAAACCTTATTTTAAGGTGACATAGTTGCACGTTACCACATGTCCTTACTATAATAACAGTAAAATATAAATATAGCTGCGAGCAGCGATTGCGGGCCCAGCCGGTGGCACCGCAACCCCGGTGCCTAAAGGCACCGGGATGGCGGTACCGCCGGCTTTGGCCTCCCATCGCTGCTCGCAGCTATATTTATTATATATATATATATATATATATATATATATATATATATATATATAAAGCCGGTGGCACCGCCACCTTGGTGCCTTTAGGGTTATTCTGCACGACGTGCAAAAACGTAACCCCTGCTTTGGAATACATACTAGTATGTATTCCACAATTGGAATACATACTAACATACTAGTCAGAACTGAATAGTTGATATCTGAATGACAGATCACCATAGAAGTCAATGGAAAAAATGTGACTAGTAACAAAAGAATAGTTACCAGTCACCATTGAAATAAGTACTAGTGTCTAATGAATAAGTACTAGTATCTATTTAATAGGTACTAGCATCTAATGAATAAGCACTAGTAACTAATTAATAAGCATTGGTATGTAATGAATAAGGACTAGCATCTAATGAATAAGTACTAGTATCTAATAAATAAGGACTAGTGTCTAATGAATAAGTACTAGTATCTTTAAAAAGGTACTAGTACCTAAATAATAAACACTAGTATCTAAAGAAAAGGCACTAGTATCTAAAGAATAAGCACTAGTAGCTAATGAATAAGTACTAGTACTTAATGGAATAGATACTAGTATCTAAAAAATAAGTACTAGTAGCATGAAAATAGAGACTAGTAGGTTAAAATGATTAAATGTTAAAACGGCTTGCCATACTCTATCTGTCGTTTCGAACTAGTCACAATTACGTTACAGATATCTTAAATGATAATACAAACTATCCAAAATGTAATTACGACTAGAAAGACGTTGTTGATATCTACAATGTTAATTACGAATAGTCAAACTTAGCTTTTAAATGTTAAAAGGGCTTGCCATACAGAAGTGTAGGCTCAGAGAGACACTCAACATTTTCAAACCAAAATATCTGACTTTCTGTGGGTCCTAGCTCATGAGTGTAAATTAGAAAGTTGTCCGGCTTGAGGAGAATATATGAATATATGAAATCGATGAGATCAACATGTGTACTGAGTTTCATATTATTACATGCAAGCGTGTTTGATTTATGGACCAAGTTTTTGGACCCCGTTCCAGGGGGCGCTGTCTAGCCCCCTTGCCACACCCGGGTACCATCTTCAGCCCGACTCTGATGGCTGTGGGATCTGACCTGTGTGCAAAGTTTCAAGAGTTTTCAAACCCATTAAGGGCCCCAAAAGCCGCTAAGAGACTCAAAATCATCAAAAAAAAGGAATGTTAAAGTTTGATGCGTTGCTATGGCAACATTATCTTAGATATTGAATAATGCTTTCACAGCTCTTCATCTGGCGTGTGTTTACATTATACAGATGAAGTTTGAAGCAAATCGGGTAAAAGTAAGAGTGTGATTTCAAAGCATTTTGAAAGTGAAACACTTTCTGCTGCCAGTTGGTGGCGCTATATATTGACTCACAATAGTCACATCCATGTGATCGGCCTCTTACAACGAACACACTGCTGAAGTTTCATCAAGATCAGTTAATGTATGCAGAAGTTTTAACACACTTCCTTTTTGATTTATTTACTTACTTTTTGATTTTACTCAGGAAAGCTTCTAATATTTACATTGGATTTTATTTCAGATTTCGAAATATAAATGATTTTCAACAGTATAGCCCAATCTCTACCAGCTGACACGTTTTATTGCATGCCATGAAAAGATGCAAACTCAATGGCTTTGTCTCCCTGCAGGAGCTGTCACGGGTTCATGCACATGAAGTTCTCGCAGTCTCGTGATGGGAAGTTCATCCTGGGAGAGAACAGTCCTCCGTTCGAACACCATCCCTGAAGTCATTCATTACTACACCACAAACAAACTGCCCATCCGCGGAGCCGAACACCTGTCTCTGCTCTTCCCGGTGCTGGTGCAGACACTCTGAGGCCACACACACACACACACACTTCATTTTTAATCACACGTTGAAGGCTCGAGCAGATTGAGCGTTTGATTTGTGTTCAGAGTGCGCGTTCGATTTTTCCGGAGCGTGATGCGAATGGAAACACACTGTATTGATGTGCGACACACATGAAGAATATTCTCGCTGGACTTTAATGCTTCTTTGCATCACTGTGGGAACTGCAATATTCTTTTCTGCTCCAAACTCTTCAAATGATAGTTTTTAGATTTGAGGATAAAATGTAAACTGACCAAAGTATTTATAAAGATTTACAATACTAAAAAAAGCAATATACACTACAAATCTCATCCTCTGTAGAGTTTCTTGTTTTCAAAAGTGAAATAATTCACACAAAATGACAATTCCATCATTTACTCATCCACGTGTTCGGTCCAAACCTGTGTGACAAAAGAGATATTTTGATGCTTTTTTAACTGCTCTTTTTCCATGCAATGAAATCTAATGATGACCTTGGCTGTTAAACGCTTAAAATAGTCAAATCATAAATATAGTCCATATGACCTGTGCACAATAAGTCTTTTGAAGCCAGACAGCTTTGTGTGAGGAAAATGGCACAATTTTAGTTGTTATTCATTAATGTTTCATTATGTCACAGCTCTTAATTCTCATCTGTGCTTCCTCATATTCAAACTAAGGCAACTTAACAACTTAAATTCGCAATGTTGATAAAAAGTCCAAATTTACATAAATGGTCATAATTATGAGATAAAAAGTTGAAAAGATGACAGTCTAAATGATAAGGCAAGTCTGTTTTTGGCAATTATGCCTTGTCATAATTTATATTTTTTTGTATATTTTGACTTTTTATGTCATAGTTATAACATCACAATTTTTTATGTAAATTTTTCACTATGTTAAAGCTCTCGATTCTCATTTGTATGTCTGCATTAATAAAACTAGGGCCGAGGGAAAGATACAAATAACTTGAAATTGACACAAAATCATGATTAAAAAGTCATAATTATGGCAAAAATTAAAACTATGACAGTAATCATTGCACATTATTGCATATATAAGTCGAAATGAATGGTCAAAATTGACTCAAATAATAAGAGATAAAATAATGAGATAAAAATCTAAATTATGAGTCAAAATTGACAGTAATAAAAGTTTAAATTATAAGATGACAGGGTTTTGTTTATCAATGACTGCATAATAATGATTTTGTATCATAATTCTGACATTTTGTTATAATTATGAAATACCAAAGCATTTTTTTTCTTTATAAGATACGTTTAAAGTGTGCCGAAAGGTTGCAGTTGAGCCATTATTAACATTTGAAAAAATTATGCCATAAAAAGTTGAAACTAAAATTTTAGCTTCAAAAGTCATATGGACCACATTTATGGTGCTTTTTGTCTTTTTTAGAGCTTAAAGGCATGGTTAACGTTTAAATTAATTTTAGGTATGTTTTAGCTTACCACAAGAGCATCCAAGATGTAGGTGTCTTTGTTTCAACAGTGGTTTCAATTTTTATTATTTTTAGGTCAAACCGTTTCGTGTCTGTCAGTCATATAATGGAGGTCTATGGTCACCACCTCAAAGAGCATGCACAGAGAAATCCAAATTAAACATGATTTAATGACTCGTAAATGTAAGTACACATTGATGACCTAAGACGCGAAACGAGCGGTTTCAGTGAGAAAACGAACAGTATTTATATTGTTTTTACCTCTTGTAACCACAGCCACAAAGCACCCGCGCCCTCAGATCACTTGGATGTTGGCATGGTTACAAGAGGTAAAAACGATATAAATACTGTTTGTCTTCTCACACAAACCGCTCGTTTTGTGTCTTAGGTCATCAGTGTGTACTTACATTTACGAGTCGTTTAATTTGGACTTCTCTGTGCATGCTCTTTGAGGTGGTGACCATAGACCTCCATTATATCTGACAGACAAGAACGGTTTGACCTAAAAATATCAAAATTTAAACGACTTCGGAAACAAAGACACCTACATCTTGGATGCCCTTGAGGTAAGCTAAAACACACCAAAAATTAATTTAAAAGTGAACTATCCCTTTAACTGTGATTGTCACAATCCACTTTCATTGTATTGTACATTTAGTACTGTAGTTCTCCCTCTCTGTTCCATGATATAACATCATGCTGGTTTGGAAGGACATGAGAGTGAGTGAATAATGACCGAATTTAATTTTGAGTGACTGTAGGTGAACATTAGGTCTTCTCTTTAGGAACAGGAAAGCGGTCCTTAACTTCCTTTGGTCAGTATAGAAGTGATGAATCATGGTTTAATGGTAAGGGAAGCGAGGATATGGCACTGGAATGTTCCCAATGTGACTTTCACTCATCCGGAGATTTGTTCTGCTCCCAGAATCCCTGAGGATGATGAAAACAGGAAGTGATCTAATGTTGCACTTGTATTGGCTTCAGTGCTCCGGTCTTGTAGTATGACAGGAGGCAGTCTTTATTACGGGGGCGTTTCGCTTCACTTAAGGCTGCTGTCACAATGCGATCCGTCAGGATACCGCTCGGTGCCGTCTGGGACTTCTTAGCAATACTGAAAGCTTCATGACTGTTATCTACTCTGAGCTCGTTTAGGTTAACGAGATGTTTGACCACGGTGAAATCTAGAAACACAATCTCCCTCTCTAGTGTACGTTACGATAAACAGCGTTCATGCTAACGTGGTTTGGGACTGGTTTGCCCGTGACACACACTACTGCATTTAGACCTGCTATAGAGATCCATACAGTTGCTGTTTTGTTTTGTTGACTGTAATTTTAGTGAGTTTATGGGTTTTTTCTATTTGCTATTTTCTAGCTTTTCTTTGGAATAAATAGTTTTTTTATTCTAAAGATATAAATACAATGTGTTGAATTATTATCCTATGGTACAGCTGTATGGTTGTATGTGACATTACTGGGTTGAAGCGAGAAGCAGAAGGCAGCCAAAGGGTCCTGCTTTATAAAGCGTTCATGCAACACTGTAAAAATAGGTCAGACCTCCTCCATGTGACCGAGCTTACACACACTCTGTTGTTGACTCTGAGCTCTGATGCCGCTGGGTATGTGTGTGTTATGAAATAACGTCTGACATGTTTCTCCTATCGCAGTCTGCTGATGATAAGAACTCTGTGACTGTTTTAAAGGCCATCTGTTAGTTTGCTCTTACGCTTTGTCTTCTGCATCTCTAGACCGACAAATGATGGTTTGCTTCAAAACCTTAAAGGAGTAGTTCACTTTAAAAAACGTTTTCTGATAATTTACTCACCCCCATGTCATCCAAGATGTCCATGTCTTTCTTTCTTCAGTTGAAAAGAAATTAGGGTTTTTGGTGAAAACATTCCAGGATTTTCTCCATATAATGGACTTCAATGGGGTCCAAACGGTTCAAGGTCCAAATGAGAGTTTCAGTGCAGCTTCAAAGGGCTTTAAATGACACCAGACGATGAATAAGGGTCTTATCAAGCAAAATGATTGGCCATTAAAAAAAAAAAAGTTTAGTTTTATAAGCTCAAATGCTCGCCTTGCTCTGTTCTGTGATGCGCGTTCGTGACTCCTGTTCGAACTCGTTCATCAAAATGAACAAATCTTTTTTCGAGTCATGACTCGAAGGGGTCCTAGATAAGACCCTTATTCATTGTCTGGTGTCGTTTAAAACCCTTTGAAGCTGCACTGAAACTCTCATTTGGACCTTGAACCGTTTGGTCCCCATTGAAGTCCATTATATGGAGAAAATCCTGGAATGTTTTCACCAATAACCTTAATTTCTTTTCGACTGAAGAAAGAAAGACATGGACATCTTGGATGACATGGGGTTGAGTAAATTATCAGCAAAAGTTGTTTTTTTTTTAAATATGAACTACTCCTTTAAGCCATATGCAGATGATTGGATAAGTGTATATACTGTGCGTGATGTGGTGTTTAAACCACGCAATCTTGATGTATTTGAAAACCGATAAAAGCAGCAAATACAAGAACAAGTAGGGTAATGTTGGCAAATTATCAGTAATAAGGAAATGGGGAATGAAAGTCAAGGAAAATCGTGCTTTGGAAAATTATAATTGTCGTAAAAGATAAAAAGATAGTCAGAAATTATGACAAGAAGTCAAAACTAAGAAAAAAAGTCATAAATGTGACAAAAATCAAAACTATGAATCGGTAATCATTCTGACATTATTGCATTATTGCAAGTCGAAATTAATGGTCAAAATTGAAAATATAAAATAATGAGATAAAAATCTGTCAAAATTGACAGTAATAAAAGTTTAAATTATAGGCTTTTTTGTCAGTGACTGCATAATAACGATTTAGTATCTCATAGTTTTGACTTTTTGTCATAAATATAACATTTTGTTATAATTATGAAATACTTATAATGTTAAATTCAAGTTAAGTTAAAATTCAGGCAAGTCTAAGACGAGATAAACACAGTACTAATATGGCACAAAACTAAGGCACAAGTTGAAATTGTGAGATATTAAATCATAATTGAGCTAAAAAATCAATTGACTTAGCATAACTGTAACTTAGTATCAGTTTTTTTTTTACTTTTTCTTATGAATATAACATTCTCAAAATTATGATCTAACAAAGCTTTTTTCTTAATTATGAGAAGTCAAAAGAGAGTCATAATTGTGATTAATCAAAAGATGACATTCCTGCAAAAGTTTAAATGAATGGTCAAAATTTACACTAGTAATAAGTCAAAAATAATGAGACAGTCATTAAATGAGATTTAAAAAAATCATGACAAATGCAAAATTATGATGTGCTAATTATGAGGTCAATGACTTTTTTTTTTTTCTTTTTACCAAATCATAATGTGGCATAAATGGGCTTCTGAATGAGATATTGAGAAGATGTGATCCACTTCCAGATAGACTCGCTGTCATTGACTTTCTCTCAGTTTCTCTCAGTTCTCCTATGGTCTTTGCCCTGCGTGTCTCATGAGCACACACACATTCTGATGAGCTGTCCTGAGGAGTCCAGTGCCAACCCTGACCTGAGTGAGTCACACACACACACACACACACACACACACACACTGAAGATCTGTCCTGCATCCTTGCATTGTGTTAATGTCGGTATGCTGAGAATGTCTCGTCTGCGTTACTGTCCGTCTCAACAAGATGTTTATCATAATACTGTTTACACTTGGGTAGCTGTCATGCTAGACTCTAAACTATTTTAAACTGAATTTTCCTATTTATTATTATTATTAATTATCATTAATTACAACAATTATAAACTAGTGAAGACAAAAAGTGATTAAAATTGTGAAAAATAAAAGGCATGGTGACCGTTTTCTGTATTTGTTTTCTGATTACAATGCCTAGGGCTGCAACTTTTCATGCATTTTTGTGTGTGTGTGTGTGAAGCAGGAACATTTCATCAGTGTCGGGTCAAACTAAATTCCTGGACAAGCACCAGGAAACCACCTTGATCACCGCGGCAACAGCTGATCCCTTCGGCCTGATCCAACAAAGAGCAGAAAAGGGCAACCGAAGGGTGTGGACAAGTATTAGACCATATAAATGAAGGTAATCATGATGAAATCTATTCAGGACTATTTTTTGATGAACAGAAAGTTCAAAACAATTTTTTTTGCAACATGATACATTTGGTGCTTGTGATCATTTTAGATTTTTTTTCTTACTCCAAACATTTGAATGTAAGTGTATAATGTTTTTGATAAAGAATATGAACTGTTTTCAACATTCATAATAATCATAAATATTTCTTGAGCAGCAAATCATCATATTAGAGTGATTTTTGAAGGATCATGTGACACTGAAGACTGGAGTAATGATGCTTTGATCACAGGTGTACATTACATTTTAATATACACTTCCGGTCAAAAGTTTTAGATCAGTAAGATTTTTTTATATTTTTAAATGAAGTCTCTTCTGCTCACCAAGGCAGATGAAAAATTTGATGAAAAAAATGACAAACAGTAATATTGTGAAATATTATGACAATTTAAAATGACTGTTTTCTATTTTAATATACACTCACCGGCCACTTTATTAGGTACACCTGTCCAACTGCTCGTTAACACTTCATTTCTAAGCAGCCAATCACATGGCGGCAACTCAGTGCATTTAGGCATGTAGACATGGTCAAGACAATCTCCTGCAGTTCAAACCGAGCATCAGTATGGGGAAGAAAGGTGATTTGAGTGACTTTGAACGTGGCATGATTGTTGGTGCCAGAAGGGCTGGTCTAAGTATTTCAGAAACTGCTAATCTACTGGGATTTTCACGCACAACCATCTCTAGGGTTTACAGAGAATGGTCCGAAAAGAAAAAAACATCCAGTGAGCGGCAGTTCTGTGGGCGGAAAAGCCTTGTTGATGCCAGAGGTCAGAGGAGAATGGCCAGACTGGTTCGAGCTGATAGAAGGGCAACAGTGACTCAAATAACCACCCGTTACAACCAAGGTGGGCAGAAGAGCATCTCTGAACGCACAGTACGTCAAACTTTGAGGCAGATGGGCTACAGCAGCAGAAGACCACACGGGTGCCACTCCTTTCAGCTAAGAACAGGAAACTGAGGCTACAATTTGCACAAGCTCATCGAAATTGGACAATAGAAGATTGGAAAAACGTTGCCTGGTCTGATGAGTCTCGATTTCTGCTGCGACATTCGGATGGTAGGGTCAGAATTGTGCGTCTACAACATGAAAGCATGGATCCATCCTGCCTTGTATCAACGGTTCAGGCTGGTGGTGGTGGTGTCATGGTGTGGGGAATATTTTCTTGGCACTCTTTGGGCCCCTTGGTACCAATTGAGCATCGTTGCAACGCCACAGCCTACCTGAGTATTGTTGCTGACCATGTCCATCCCTTTATGACCACAATGTACCCAACTTCTGATGGCTACTTTCAGCAGGATAATGCGCCATGTCATAAAGCTGGAATCATCTCAGACTGGTTTCTTGAACATGACAATGAGTTCGCTGTACTCAAATGGCCTCCACAGTCACCAGATCTCAATCCAATAGAGCATCTTTGGGATGTGGTGGAACGGGAGATCGCATCATGGATGTGCAGCCACAAATCTGCGGCAACTGTGTGATGCCATCATGTCAATATGGACCAAACTCCCTGAGGAATGCTTCCAGCACCTTGTTGAATCTATGCCACGAAGAATTGAGGCAGTTCTGAAGGCAAAAGGGGGTCCAACCCGTTACTAGCATGGGGTACCTAATAAAGTGGCCGGTGAGTGTATTTTAAAATGTAATTTGAAAGTTGAATTTTCAACATCATTACTGTGGCTGATTACACATCAGTTTTCAGTGTCACATGATCCTTCAGAAATCATTCTAAAATGCTGATTTTATGCTCAAAAAACATAAATTATTATTTTCAATGTTGAAAACAGTCGTGCACCATTTTAATAGAAAGTTCAAAAGAACAGCATTTATTTAAAATATAATCTTTTCTAACATTATAAATGTCTTTACTGTAACTTTTGATCAATGTAACTCATCCTTGATGAATAAAAGTATTTTCTTATTCCTTTCCCCCAAAAATAAAAAATAAATTCTTACTGACCCCAAACTTTTTAAAGGGTAGTGTTTAATGTAACAAAAGCTTTCCATTTCAGATAAAAGCTGTTCTTTTGAACTTTCTATTCATCAAAGAATCCTGAAATAAAAATGTAAAAAACTGTTTTCAACATGGATGATAATCATAAATGTTTCTTGAGCATCATATTATAATAATTTCTGTAGGATCATGTGACACTGAAGACTGGAGTAATGATGCTGAAAATTCAGCTTTGATCACAGGAATAAATTACACTTCACTATATATTCACATAGAAAACCACTGTTTTAAATTGTAATAATATTTCACAATATTACTGTTTTTATTGTCTCTTTTTATCAAATAATTGCAGCCTTGGTGAGCAGAAGAGACTTCTTTTAAAAACATAAAAAATCTTACCGATCTAAAACTTTTGACCGGTAGTGTATATTTACATAGAAAACAGCTATTTTAAATTAAAATAATATTTCATAATATAACTATTTTTGATCAAATATAAAACTGTTCTCACGATAGAAGTGGCGTAAAGCTGTGGTACGGAAAATCCTTCATTTTAATGAACCGTAAATTTAATTGATTTCCGTATAAAATAAGACTACCATTAAAAACACATTTGATTTTCTATTTTAATCCATGTAGAATATGAAATGTAGAATATGTAAGCTCTTTGGACAAGAAATGAAAACCAATGCTCTGATTAATGTCCAAAAGGTCACTGCTGTGTCCAAATGTGTGACAGATTTTTCATTTTTGGGTGAACTATCCCTTTAATGCCTTTGTGGATTTCACTGTAGAAAATGCAATATGTCACCCTGTTAATGAATTATCAGGCAAAACAAATACACTGGTAAATATTTGGCTTGTGTCTACATGCACAGTGATTTGTGCTCATATGTCATACTTCAGCATGTTGAAACACACTGATGTTCAGAGTTTTGCCCTGCAGTGACAGCACAGCCCTTTCCTCAAGAGCTCGTATCATAGCATTCAAAGGTCTTTAAGCTTCACAGGGGTTTAACCAGCTTTATGGTTTAGCAGATTATATTTATGTCCTCATTATGATGTGATATTTATATAATGACTGGTATGATTCAGCAAAGAACCCTCTTTATTGTAGGAATTAGGGTTCTTGTGTCCTGTTGGGATTGATTTAAGATGTGCATTATCACACTTAGTACATGCACTAATTGCACTAATGCTTAGAAGACATGACGTTTATTTTACAATATGAAATATTTAGTTTGTGCACTTGCATGTATTGAATGCATACTTCTAATACACTTCAAATCTTAAGTGTAGTAAAAAAAACTCTTGCCGATAATATATTAATAAAGTAAAAAGCGACTAAAGTGTGTGTACACAAAAAAACATGATTAAGTTATAACGACATGTTTTTACGTTGTAAAATAAGTTTAAGTTATACAAGACTCAACTCATTTTTTAAAGTCAGTGTAATGTAATTTAAGTTGATTTGACAAACATTGAAGTTAATTGTACTTAAATATTCAACTTTTTACACACTTAAATGTACACAGTTAATTTTAAAGTACACCATAAATCATTGTTTTAACAATGTGTTATCATGCCTTAAATATATACTTGTTTTAATGATTATAATTTTAATGTTTTTTATTCTTTTTAAATGTACTAAATTGCAACTTCATTACAAATATTAAAAACAACTTTCAGTAGAAATTGCATTAAAGTAGGTAGATTCAGGATAAATGGGACATTTTTATCCCAGGCGTCTCAGTGGCACAAATTACTTCAAGTAAAATACAGGTAAATTCAGATAAATTTGTCCCAATTATCCAGAATTTACCTAAATTTTACTCTATCATAAACTCTTGTCAGTCCATACGGCAGTACACTTTAAACATATTTCAAACACAATAGAAGTAATAGTGAAATTGCATGCTTAAATGGGTCAAAAAGCATTCTTATGTTCATCTAAATGCATTATTTATGCAATATACATAATAATAATTTTATATTTAATTGTAAATAACATGCAATTAACAGTCCAGAAACATTACATTCCACACTTTTTCAAAGTATGCTAAAGTGTACTTCTTTTTCACAGGGGAGGACACCATGGAGTCAGTGATGTGAAACTAGCACAGGGATCTTTTACCACTTTAGAGGTCACTGTACAAACATATTGTGTGTTTGACCAATCCGAGGATGAGATAAAGGTTGAGTTGAGTTGGCAGTGAGATCTGAATGAAAGAGGACACACTGATGAGTCCATGCCAACAGCTGCTGATGGCCTTCTTCTCTGATGCATTTGTGTTTTTGTAATCTCCATCATTGTGTTTGTGGTCCCCTTCTTCCTGGGTTCAGTTACCAGTTTAACATTTGACTTTGGTGATCATTATGCAAGCTAAGCTCTGACTTGCATCTGCTGTACTGGAGCTCACACACTGACACTGTTATTTATTATGAATTACCTCAAACTACTTACAAACTGTTGATTTCATGCAAGTCAAGTGAATTGATTATATTATCATTGGATTAATTATCTTGGGTCTGTATTTTGCACCCCTAAAGTGAGTCTAGTGCATAAATGTCTGTTTTCTCTAGCTGTTGGTTTCACCTCACAACTTTGTCCAAATTGAAACTGTAGTGCGTTCGTGCGTGCGCGCGCTCGTGTGTTGTTGTTGTTGTTTTTAACTCGTGGGGACTCATTCTTTTGTCTCCCACAAAGGTACCAGTACATTTTGACTAAATGGGAAAACATTTTTGGTCCCATGAGTAAAACGGCTTATAAATCATAGAAGTGAAGTGTTTTGAAAATGTAAAAATGCTGAAAGTTCTCTGTGATGGGTAGGTTTAGGGGAACGGTTAGAGTAGGGTGATAGAATAAACAGTTTGTCCCGAATTAGACTGTTATGTCTAAGTCCCCATAAAATATGAAAACAACGAGTGAGTAATTGAGAGAGAGTTATTGTGTCTTTAAAAGGTGATACGGGATTTGTGAATGGCCTTCCTAATGGCCTTGTAATAACGTCTGACTCCTACAGAAACTGATTTTAAACCTCTCCATGTGCACAAATTGTGAGATTTTTTTCCGCAACGCATATAATGAAGATCCGGGTAACGAGCGTCCTGACGTCACCGTTCGCTATGGTGACACGTAACGCGCACTGACGCTTGAATCGGTGAGTGAGTTGTGGAAGCTTCTTTTCATCTAATAAAACAACATTTAAACGGTATTTAACGATATAATCTGAAGTTTTAGGTTAAGCTTCTTTCGCTTTTTTTCCCTTTGGTTGTTGTTCGTTTTCTTCTTTTGAATTTGTGCGCTTAACATTCTCTTTATTTTTCTTCAGTTAACATTAGCCTACATGTGTATAAAGATATATTTGGAATGGTTTCATATGTTTATACATGTTAAAGCACAAGTTTCTGTTCCAGAGTTGTGTTTCAGTGAGCAGGAGCGCGCTTCACCATGGCCACGCGCACAGACCGCCTCGCGCTGCCCAAAGCAAACCTGCTCAGATTCCCAGACAGGTACACCAGCACAATACATATAAAACAGTTTTTTTTTTTCAATTTTTATTTCAGGATTCTTTGATAAATAGAAAGTTCAAAGAACATCATTTATTTAATTAGAATATTTTCTGAACATAAATGTCTTTACTGTAACTTTTGATCAATGTAACTCATCCTTGATGAATAGAAGTATTGATTTCTTATTTATTTCCCCAAAAATAAAATAGAAATGTTTAAAGGGTCAGTGTTTAATGTAACAAAAGCTTTCCATTACAGATAAAAGCTGTTCTTTTGAACTTTCCATTCATCAAAGAATCCTGAAATAAAAATGTAAAAAACTGTTTTCAACATGGATAATAATCATACATGTTTTTGGAGCATAAAATCATCATATTAGAGTGATTTGTGAAGGATCATGTGACACTGAAAATTCAGCTTCTTTTTCAGAGGAATAAATTACATTTTAATATATATTAACATAAAAAAGTCATTTTAAATTGTCATAATATTTCACAATATTACTGTGTTTTTTGTGTATTTTTTATCAAAAAATTGCAGCCTTGGTGAGCAGAAGAGACTTCTTTTAAAAACATAAAAATCTTACTGATCTATAAACTTTTGACTGGTAGTGTGTATATATATATATATATATATATATATATATATATATATATATATATATATATATATATATATATATATATATATATATATATATATATTTCAATTCATATTATTTTAATTTAATATTGTATTTTTTAAAAATATTTTTATTTTACTTATTTATTTTTATTTCTATTTATTTTATTTTTTTTAATGTATTGGATTGAGTAGGGAGATCATGTAAGGGATTACTAATGGACAATATTTTACTGTCTACTGCTGTTGTGTTATTTTGTACTGTCATTGAAAACCAATAAAAACATTTGAAAGCAAAGACGGGCCTAGGGAAAAAAATTGCTAACACTTTAGTTTAGGGTCCAATTCTCACTAACTAGTTGCTATTAGCATGCATATGTGCTGTTTGTTATTATTATATCGGCATACTCTGCATGACCATATTCTACATCCCTTAATCCACCCAATACCTAATCTTAAACTACTTACTAGCTAATAAGCAGTAATTAGGAGTTTACTGAAACAAAAGTCATTATTAATAGTGACCTTATATTTATATACTGTATAGATAAATAATGAGTAATAATTAGGCTATTAACATCTTACTCTGCTTTGAATGTCATTTAAAAATATAGATGTACAAGACATACCAGGACTTATATGTGGCAAAATCCTCTACAGAGACACAACTGCACTGCTGTGTCCCGGGAAAATAGAGACTGCCATTCTCTCACATGGTCAAAAGCTCTGTGCTTGACCTAGTTTTAAATGAACAGGCGTGTTTGGCCACAAGGGGGCTCTTTGACTCATTCATCCAGCAGCACATGCTTCGGCTTCTGTGAATTATTCATGCTTTCACATCAACTCGCCGGTCTCTGCCGCACTCCTGTAATAACACTGCAGTGACATTGACCCCAACAATAGTATCTTTCAAAATAAAGGTTAGTGATGCCATAAGATCCATTTTTGGTTCCTCAAAGAACCTTTCTGTGAACTAAAATAACTACATTTTCCTATAGTGTGAAGAACATTTTAGTTATCTAAAGAACCTTTTTCCACTTTGCGGATTTGAAAAGTTTCCATGGATGTTAAAAGGTTCTTCATGGAACCATCACTGTGAATGCCTTGATTTTTAAGAGTATGATGAAATACAGCAGCTAGATTTGTGTTTTTCTGCAATAATTAATTCTTTTGTATTCTTTTAATATCAAAATAGGCGTTCAGTATACTGGCTTGATGAACTACCAACCAGGTCAAAGAACGTCTCCACAACGGCCTTTGGTATGAGAATCACTTAATTTACAGAACGCCTTGAAGCATTATGAAAATGTTAACATCATCTTAATGAATGCGAGGTTGCAAATCTGGCACTTCTTTTACTTGACTTTTTTGAAAGTTTACAATCTGTACTGTGTTTATTGAAAATATTTTCAGGAAAGATAATTGAGATTGTCTCCACAGAACTGACTCCTCGCTGGGAGAAGCTCGCCCAGAGCAAACAATCAAGCCGTCTCTTTAAGGAGAGCAGGTGATGTTACTTTCATTAAAACTACTAAAAGGGATAGTTCACTTTAAAATTGATTTTTGATATGTTTTAGCTTACCTCAAGGGCATCCAAGATGTAGGTGTATTTGTTTCCACAGAATTTTCAGTTTTGATATTTTTAGGTCAAACCGTTCTTGTCTGTCAGTCATATAATGGAGGTCTATGGTCACCACCTCAAAGAGCATGCACAGAGAAGTCCAAATTAAACATGATTTAATGACTCGTAAATGTAAGTACACATTGATGACCTAAGACACGAAACGAGCGGTTTGTGTGAGAAAACGAACAGTATTTATATCGTTTTTCCCTTTGTAATCACAGTCACGTCCAAGTGATCTGAGGGCACGGGCGTTTCGTTCTGCGCATGCGCCGAAAGTGATCTCTCGCGCAGTTGCAGAAAAAAAAAAATCTACGTTGTCTGTTATATCAGAAATCGTCTTCCATTGCAATTTCCTGTATATCTAAATATGTTTAGATCTTCACAGTGAAGGGTAACACTTCAGAAATCTCTGTGTAAACAATGAGTGACGTACACGCACGGAGAGATCACTTCCGAGCGTACTTGCGCAGATTGAAGTGCCCTCGCCCTCAGATCACTGTGGTTACAAGAGGTAAAAACGGATACAAATATTGTTCGTTTTCTCAAACAAATCGCTCGTTTTGATGTCTTAGGCCATCAATGTGTACTTACATTTACGAGTCATTAAATCATGTTTAATTTGGACTTCTCTGTGCATGCTCTCTGAGGTGGTGACCATAGACCTCCATGACTGATACACGAACGGTTTGACCTAAAAATATCAAAATTGAAAATACTGCGGAAACAAAGACATCTTGGATGCCCTTGAGGTAAGATAAAACATACCAAAAATTAATTTCAAAGTGAACTATCCCTTTAATGTAAATCAACAGTTCTTAAAGAAATAGTCACCTCACAGGGCTGTATAAATGCATGTTAACTCCATGTGCGTAACAAGCCATTTCAATTAGATTCTCCTGTTATACAATATACAAACACATGTTAAGTTATAGAAATATATGCATGTATTAATACAATTTCCATTCATTCTTGAAATTTTTTTCTTCCATTGAATTTAATTGGCTGATTCACATGCACTGCACACCCTCGTCTTCATGTGTATGAGCTCATATTCATTCCATTGTTTTAAAGGACGCAAACAGTAATATCACTTCCAAAATATCCCAGGATGCTTATCTCATAATTTCAGTTTCCGTTTAGCGTTTAATGACGCATACAGTAACAACAACTGACATCGTCATGCAATATCTGCTCTTCCGCTCGCTGTCCTCGTGGTTCCATTCAAACGCTAAACTCAGTCTCAAAGCTCATCACAGGGCTTTTATTGGCTGCGTTCTCAACTGATGATTGCATCTGAAATGAGCTAATAAGCAAACATGAATCGAACTCTCTCGGGTGTCATCTAGTTGATTTGAAGAAAAGAAAGAAGCTAGAAGATCATGATCATCACGGTTCATGGCAGTACTAGTTTAGAAAAATATAATGTGAAACATTATGCAGCAACAGAAATAGTATTATGGTAATATGCTATCCTTAAAAGGGATAGTTCACTTTGAAATTCATTTTTGATATGTTTTATCTTACCTCAAGGGCATCCAAGATGTAGGTGCCGCAGTATTTTCAATTTTGATATTTTTAGGTCAAACCGTTCGTGTCTATCAGTCATATAATGGAGGTCTATGGTCACCACCTCAAAGAGCATGCACAGAAAAGTCCAAATTAAACATGATTTAATGACTCGTAAATGTAAGTACACATTGATGGCCTAAGACACAAAACGAGCGATTTGTGTGAGAAAACGAACACTATTTATATCTTTTTTTTAATCGTCGACTTTTCTGTGCATGCTCTTTGAGGTGGTGACCATAGACCACCATTATATGACTGACGGACAAGAACGGTTTGACCTAAAAATATCAAAATTTAAAATACTGTTGAAACAAAGACACCTACATCTTGGATGGCCTTGAGGTAAGATATAACATACCAAAAATTAATTCCAAAGTGAACTATCCCTTTAACATAGCTCACGTCTGTCCTCACAGAAGGTCACCGGAGTGGACGGTTAGTGCAGCGGCTCTAAAAGCATGTCCTTCTCAGAGAGTGTGTTCGCTGGCTTCGCCTCGTGTGCCTGTTGATGGATGGCAGCCTGATCGCCCCCTTCTGGCTCCTGTGAGTAAAAACACTATTTTACTAAAGTCAGTCACAACACCTCGACTTTATTCTAAATAATGCACATTTCATTCAAAATATCACAATTACATGGGGCACTTATGTTCTTATAATAAAATATAACTGCAGAATTTTGTCAGCGGGGCTCGAAGGGGGTCTCGCACGGGGTGTAATTCAATGTAGAACCGTTTTTCTTGTTATAATTGCTATAAAAATATTTGCAAAAATAAAAACTGTTGCATCTGTGTTGATGAGAGAATCAAAGTGCAGTGTTTTTTTCTGGTCAGTGGCGCAAACTTAAAAATAGCACTAGGGAATTGGGACCTTTATCTGGCAATCTCCATACACATGTTCAAATCCGGGTGTTTTGACTTTTGATAAACAGATCAATGGTGTGGTTAGAAGTTGCTTTTATCGGTTAAAGAATATTGCGAAAATTAAAGTAGTTCACTTTTTAAAAAACTTTTGCTGATAATTTACTCACCCCATGTCATCCAAGATGTCCATGTCTTTCTTTCTTAAGTTGAAAAGAAATTAAGGTTTTAGATGAAAACATTCCAGGATTTTCTCCATATAATGGACTTCAATGGGAACCAAATGGTTCAAGGTCCAAAAGAGAGTTTCAGTGCAAACTGCAAACTGTTCAAAGGGCTTTAAAACGAATTCAGACGATGAATAAGATTTCAGACGATGTCTTATCAAACGAAACGATCGCTCATTTAAAAAAAAAGTTTTATAAGCTCAAATGGTCACCTTGCTCTGTTATGGTTAGGGTGTGATGCACGTTCATGACTCTCCTATTCAGCTTATAAAACTTTAAAACTTTTTTTTTTCAATGAGTGATCGTTTCGCTTGATAAGACCCTTATTCATCGTATGGAATCATTTAAAGCCCTTTGAACAGTTTGCACTGAAACTGTCTTTTGGACTTTGAACCGTTTGGTTCCCATTGAAGTCCATTATATGGAGAAAAATCCTTGAATGTTTTCATCAAAAACCTTAATTTCTTTTCAACTGAAGAAAGAAAGACATGGACATCTTGGATAGACATGGGGTGAGTAAATTACCAGCAAAGGTTTTTTTTAAAAGTGAACTACTCCTTTAAGAGCAGGTACGCATGTTACATGATGGGTTGTTATTATCATGTCAGATTTACAAGGCGCCAGGAGCGGTTCACAGCTGAGGAGACCGACGTTCTTGTCAGGCAACACATTCCAATGACATTGTATGGGGATGGGAGAAACCCACCCAAATTAGCGTCGGTTAAACAGGCGTGAGAGGAAAAAAACATTGTCTTTATGGACTCTACAATGATCTTCCACATGTGTTAATATTTTTCCTTGTTATAATGTATGATTTGCAAAAAATAAAAACTGTTGCATCTGTTGATGAGAGAATCAAAGTTTATGCGCGCAATGTGCCACTGACTTTAGACTAGTTTTTTCTGGTCAATAATTCCGTTTGGAATTATTAGACATGATTCCAAGACTCAGTTTCACTCATCAATTTCACTCAAGTCTCAATTTTTTACTCCTCTCGGTTCGCAGAGTTTGTCATCAGTAAATTGGGACTTTATCTGGCAATCTCCATTCACATGTTAGAAATCCGGGTGTTTTGATTTTTTTATAAACAGATCAATGGTGTGGTCAGAAGTTGCTTTTATCAGTTAAAGAATATTGCGAAAATTAAAGGGATAGTTCACTTTGAAATTAATTTTTGCTATGTTTTATCTTACCTCAAGGGCATCCAAGATGTAGGTGTCTTTGTTTCCACAGTATTTTCAATTTTGATATTTTTAGGTCAAACCGTTCTTGTCTGTCAGTCATATAATGGAGGTCTATGGTCACCACCTCAAAGAGCATGCACAGAGAAGTCCAAATTACCTAAAAATCATAAATTTGTGTGAGAAAACGAACAGTATTTATATCGTTTTTACCTTTTAGCTTCGGTCTGCGCATGCGCCGGAAGTTATCTCTTGCGCGTATACATCACTCATTGTTTACACAGAGATTTCAGAAGTTTTACCCTTCACTGTGAAGATCTAAATGTATTTAGATATACAGGAAATCACAATGGAAGACGATTTCAATATTTAGATCTTCACAGTGAAGGGTAAAACTCCCGAAAAATCTTTGTGTAAACAATGAGTGACGTATACACGTGAGAGATCACTTCTGATGAAATGCGCAGACCGAAGGGTGAACCATAGGTGAATCATGGGTGAACCCTATAAATCTTCATTATTTGACTGACAGACAAGAACGGTTTGACCTAAAAATATCAAAATTGAAAATACTGTGGAAACAAAGACACATATATCTTGGATGCCCTTGAGGTAAACTAAAACATACCAAAAATTAATTTCAAATTGAACTATCCCTTTAAGGCATTTTTATCACTGATAGACATGGGGTCTGTGATGAATGCTTTCATTTCATCAAGATTAGACTACTGTATTGTCTCTCTCCATTGGCTTCCAGTTAAACATAGAATTGAGTTCAAAACACTGTTGTTTGTTCAGGGGGTGCATGGACTGGATCCTCCATACATCTCTGATATCCTTTCAGCCCAGCATAAAGTTTATATATATATATATATATATATATATATATATATATATATACATATGCTACCAGTTAAAAGTTTAAGAACGTGTAAGATTTTTATGTTTTTAAAAGAAGTCTCTTCTGCTCACCAAGGCTGCAATTTTTTGATAAAAAATACACAAAAAACACAGTAATATTGTGAAATATTATGACAATTTAAAATGACTTTTTTATGTTAATATATATTAAAATGTAATTTATTCCTCTTGAAAAAAGCTGAATTTTCAGCATCATTACTCCAGTCTTCAGTGTCACATGATCCTTCACAAATCACTCTAATGTGATGATTTTATGCTCCAAAAACATGTATGATTATTATCCATGTTGAAAACAGTTTTTTACATTTTTATTTCAGGATTCTTTGATGAATAGAAAGTTCAAAAGAACAGCTTTTATCTGAAATGGAAAGCTTTTGTTACATTAAACACTACCCTTTAAAAAGTTTGGGGTCAGTAAGAATTTGTATTTTATTTTTGGGGGAAATAAATAAGAAATCAATACTTCTATTCATCAAGGATGAGTTACATTGATCAAAAGTTACAGTAAAGACATTTATAATGTTAGAAAAGATTCTAATTAAATAAATGCTGTTCTTTGAACTTTCTATTCATCAAAGAATCCTGAAATAAAAATGTAAAAAACTGTTTTCAACATGGATAATAATCATACATGTTTTTGGAGCATAAAATCATCATATTAGAGTGATTTGTGAAGGATCATGTGACACTGAAGACTGGAGTAACGATGCTGAAAATTCAGCTTTTTTTCAGAGGAATAAATTACATTTTAATATATATTAACATAAAAAAGTCATTTTAAATTGTCATAATATTTCACAATATTACTGTGTTTTTTGTGTTGCAGCCTTGGTGAGCAGAAGAGACTTCTTTTAAAAACATAAAAATATTACCAATCTTTTGACCGGTAGTCTATATGTTTTCCATAATCGTGAAAGAAGAAAGTCATGTACAAATAAGATAGCGTAAAGGTGAGTAAATGCTAATTTTCATTCTTGGGTGAACGTAACCCTTTAAACTTCAGGAATTGATCACCAGTTGCAGTATCTGGCAGATCTTCTAATCTTCATCAATGCTCTCCTTGTTTCATTGTAGGTGTGTTTCTCTGTGTTACAGTTGCTTAAATGTTGCATCACAAGCCCTCCAGCACATTCTGCAGAGTGTGTGTTCACTGTTTATTGCATGACACATGATCTGGATTCTTGTGCCTTTACAGTTAAGCGATGCCGTTAAAACTGCCAAGCCGAGTCCTAGGATATGTCATTTAGCTCGACCCAAGAGAGCCAGGATGGCGTTGACTGAAGCCCCCAGCGTGGATTCAAGCACTCACGCCCTGGCGTTCCCACCCCGCCCTCCTCACGAATACTGCAGCTGGCCTGTGAGTCCACATCGGCACGTTTAGAGAGCTTTGAATAGTGATTTTCTGTTTCTCTCTCTCATGTTTTCCTCTCTCAGCTCCTAAACAGGTTCACCCAGAGCACGCTCTCGCCAGGCCGGTGTCTGGGCCGGTCCCGGATTCGTGTCCTGAAGGCTGTAGCCAGCGAGAGTCTGCAGACACTGGCTCGAACCCAAGACACGCCAGGCCCTGTTTGAGGGTTACGACCCTGACCGGGTCAGTCCCGCCGCCCGGGCCGCCACCGCCTCCCCAGACTGATGGAGCTGTCTTTACCCTTACCACGCAAGTGTAAAAGCCAATAAACCATCATCCTTAGTGAGGCTGGTTTGTTTGTTATCATTTAATCTATAAATGAAGAGTTCAGATGCAAAAGCCTCTAAATGCCATTTGAAATTTTCTTCTAAAATGACCATTTTTATCAAGCTTGTATATTTAAGTTCAGTAATTTCACTTAAATGGCAATGAAGATCACCTATTAATTGTCATTTAAGTGAAATTACTGAACTTAAATATACAAGCTTGATAAAAATGGTCATTTTAGAAGAAAATTTCAAATGGCATTTAGAGGCTTTTGCATCTGAACTCTTCAAATAGTTCCCACATGACGTCACAACATACGGGAATTTGCCGACCCGGCGCCATTGCTGAGGGCAGAACATTAGAGGAAGCAATAGGAGTTAAACGAAGTGAAATGAGTTTCATGCTAAAAAGTGAAAACGGTCATTAGAGCCCGACTGATAAAGGATTTTGAAGGCCGATACCAATACAAATATTTTTTGGTTTTAAAATCCGATATTCCGATATATCGGCCGATATTTTTTTTTTTTAGAAACGCGCAACAAAACATTAACAGATTTCCCTAACGTTAGTTATTTGTAGTTATTTATGAGTTTTAACTAAAATAATATGATAATGCATTTTAAAAAGAAACTTGTTTCTTTTATTGTCACAACAGATCAGACTGATGATAGTGGCATTAGCTAGCTTTGTGGTTAGCAAGTCTATGATGAGCCATAATTAAGCAATGGATGGCGTCATACTGCAAATTGTAAAACATACATTTTCAATATAACAGGCCAAGGAGAGATGATACGTCTCATTGCTATAACTATAACTATTAAAGAAATACTTCAGTCACATTGTCAAAAGTTAAAAGGACAGTCAGTCAACTACACTAACAAACGTAACGTAACTATTACTAACTAATTCCGCTTTACTCTCGGCTTATTTAACAGCAGCAAAACTGTAGCCTGGATGCCAGCCCGAACTCCGCCCACAACATTTTTTGGACGGAAGTTCGATCTGGACTCGAATCCATTGAGGAGTAATTATGATCAGGCAAACAATGTTCGCGCCAATCAAATTGCCAGGGCGGGCTTTATACATGCAAGGACGCAATCATCACGTTATCAAAGAGCGCTAACTGGTTTCCCTCAGAGATGTACATCTTGAGATGTAGAGATGTCAGAATTGAGATGTATAGATTTCGCTGTCGCGTCTGTTTTGAAATAAATCGACAGCGCATTAATTTTAATAGACAAACAGAAAACTGCAATCAAGCCATTTGTCGATCGGAAAGATATTTTTGCCGTCCCACATGATTCGGGAAAAGTGTAACTTATCAGCTGGCTCTGACGGTCGCTAAGAAGATGGGACGTAATGAAAAGCCTGTGGTCGTTGTGGTTTCTCCTTTGGTCGCACTCATGAAAGAGTAAGTGAAAAGAAGCAACACTCGTTATTTAACTTCTAAAATAAGTACTTTCTGGCTACTTAATAAGTACTTTAAGGCTACTTTCTGTATTTGACAACTGTATGCAAAGTAGCTGACTTACTGCGTCGCTCTGATTGGTTGTAGGTTTACCGACTATTTAATTGAGTGCAGAGTTGTTTTTCCTGGTTCGAGTTAAGACCCGCCTCATAATCGAAATCCAGACGAGAGGTTTCAGACTCATCTTCCGATAGGAAAATGAGTATGACGAAGTCAGGCTAGCAAAACTGGACACGATAGTCACACATTTTGTCATGCTTATTTGAGTTAAGAGAACCGGTTGGGACTCTTTTAATTGTTATTCAAGCAATGTATCTTTTGACCAACTCAACAAGTGTTGCCAACAGGGACGGTGTAGTGTGCCCTCTGGTGGACAAACTATACAACTCCAACACTCATGACATGGTTCAAGCGTGTTTCGTCCGTTTTTTTTTTCTTAAATATTCGTTTATCGGCCATTATAACTGCCGATACCGATAGTTAGGAAATTGCCTAATATCGGCCGATAATATCGGCCTGCCGATATATCGGTCTGGCTCTAATGGTCATCCCCTCCTGGGTCAATGGATGTTAAAATCGTGCCGGAGGGATTTTACAGTATACCCGTTATTAGACTACATAAATGTGAGAAGATTAAGCTTTTGTCCGAACAACGACGGAGATTATGGCTGGCGAGGATAAACAGGAAAGAAACTCACTCAAAACACTGCAAGAATTTGTTTGACAAAAGCACAATGTTGTGTTTAATTGCGAGTGTAAACAAATATAAGTTAACACTTTGCAGTTTGAATAATGTCCTGCATGAACAAAATGGCGAAGTATTAAAAACACTGTTTCCACTGTTTGATCAACACACACACATTCCAGCATTGCAATCTCAGATTATGTCCCTAAAGAACCTGCGTATAAAGTAGTTCCGCATTACATTAATTCATTTGCATGCAAGTTTTTTATTTTTATATTCATGCACCGAACCTTGACCGCACCCGCATCGGTTTGTTTCAATACGAATACATGTAGCGTTCCACCCCTATTCTTTAGTGAACAAATAAGTACATGCATATTACAGAAAGCACCGGTGACTGTTTTAAGGGGAACATAGGAATTAACAGGGTTCCTACAGGGTCTTAAAAAGCCTTAAAAGCATTGAATTTATGAATTTGGAAATAATACCTTAAAAAGTCTTTAAAAAGTCTTGAATTTTGATGTCTGGGTCTTAGAAATTGTGCTGTATGTCAGTGTTAATTTCATTGATGAAAATAATGATGAAATCCTTTCTTCAACGACATTTTTTCACTGACGAAAACGAGACGCTAGTTTTGAATGACAAAAACTATGACGAAAATTTGTTGACATTTTCGTCAACGAATAAAAACTTGATGAAAATGTTAGATAGTGTTGATCTGGGAAGCGATCCAGTCAGAACTCATGTCCTGCCTGTGTGTAGCTAATGTTAAAACACAACTTAACATTGTTCGGCAAACTTTCTTGTGGCCAATTGAAATGTTTTTATTTTACCTGCTTGATTATCTCTTTTACCCATTTGAAAAATAAATGAACACAAGTTGAAGGATTTTGTTTTTCTTTGCTGGTAGGGACATGAAATAGGTATTAATTTTTTATATAAATGGTCTTAAAAAGGTCTTAAAAAGACTTGAATTTAACTTGAAGAAACCTGTAGGAACCCTGATTAAGTTATGCAGGCTATATGGCTTTTTAATAGAAAGATAGTCTAGCATCATGCTACTTCACTATGATGACTAAGTTACTTTTCTATTGATTGCACTTGAACAAACGTCATCAAACCAACCCTCGGCAATATGATTGTACGCCTCCAGTGATTTCCAGACTCGGAATTGCTCACAATGTGTAAAAACTCCTCACCAATACCAGATAATGCTACACATGAAAATACTGTATCTGAGTCATAGCTGTATAATCATTGCTCAGTGCTTCCTTCGTTACTGCATACGGATCCACACCATTTATGAATGAAATTTTCGCATTTTACCTCTCTCTGTCTTTTTTTAATATTCTCCTTGTTTTAATAGTCTCTTTATAATCTATTTCACTTTGTCTCTTCATGATTTGCATAACATTATAAACAGAAATAAATATTTGTTTGTAAATTGACATTGTCTGATAAAACTTTGTAAACACATGGTAAACACAGCAGCTTATGCCCTCAAAGATGGCGTCTCCGGGGAGGTCACGTGACATTAATTTGCCTGTGGGAACTATGTATATTCTAATCTAGAATTTTTTATCTTTTTGAAAGAGTCTCTTTCACTCACCAGCATCTTTTGAAATATTATTACTGTTTAAAATAATGTTCTGTTTGAATACATTTTCAAATGTAATGTATTCACGTGATCAAAACTGAATTTTCAGCATCATTACTCCAGTCTTCAGTGTCACATGATCCTTCAGAAATCATGCTGAATTGCATGCTCAGATATTATTGGTGCTTAATTATTAATAATGGTTCTTTTTATCAATGCTAAAAACAGTTTTCGCCACTATTTTGTGGATAATAGTGATTTTTTTTACTGTCACATTTCATCCGTTTAATGCATTCTTAAAAGTAGTAATTTCTTAATTTTTTTTTCCACAAATGTTTTCCATTACGGTTTCTACTGTTTTTAACGTAAAACTCAGAACACACTCTTTCTATATAGAAAAGGGTTCTATATATGTAGCATAGGGTTCTTTAATCAGCTGCAAAGGACATTTTATGCAAAAAAAGAAAAAGAAAATGATGATAATGACAAGAAAGAACCCTTTTGGCACAAAGGTTCTTTATAGGCTATTATTCATTCATATATTACATTATTCTGCAACATTTTGCCGTTGTAATTAAATTATTGTTTATTAAACTGTTGTAGTAACTTATTATCACATTTTAATCTTGCTGATTTTTGAAGGATAAAACTAAAATGGCACTCTTTATGTGATATTGATGAATTACATTTTTAACCCCCATATCTTGAATTTTGTGATCATTCATGCATTGCATTTTAGGGGTTCCAAATACGTAGCGCTTTAGAACCTTTTAAGGTTCTATATAAGAGTGCAGAGCAGCAAACCATCATATTAGAATGATTTCTGAAGGATCATGTGACACTGAAGAGTATGATGCTGAAAATTCTGAAAATTTGTGTAATAATATTTCTCAATATTTTTATTTCTAGTGTTTGTTTTGTATTGATATATGCAGCATTGGTGAGCAGAAGAGACTAGTGATGTTAGTCAGGGTTTGTTGCTTCTAAAAAAAGGACATTCATGCAAAATTATTTCAAAAGTCCTTTGAAGGCACTTCATGCTAAATTGAAATGTTTTTATCTGTGGGAAATTATACGATTTGCTCAATGACATGTTACTGCAGATCGGAAGTCTTCAGGCCACAGTCTACCTGTCTACTTACTTATTTGTACGTTTGCTGATGACAATGAATGTCATCAGTTCATCCGTCATCTGTCAACATTAAAATCCACAAACAAAATTTAAAGCCACACTATGTAACTTTCTAACCTTTATAATATATTACCCAAACCCATTGAGATGGTACATGAGATGGTACTGCCGTAGCCTGAAGTTGTCTGTATCGCTTTGTAACTTCGGGTTTCGGGTAGGAACCTGAGCGCAAAAAGAACTACAAAATTCGACCGCTTTACGGCATACTTCACTTCCCCCACCACCCACAACTTCCTCAGATTCTGAGGTTATTGTTCGAACTTGTGTTTGATTGCCGTCTGTATGTTTTCGCCAGCTGATGAGGGTAAAACATTGTCCGTCATGTTCGCTTCATTTCACTGAGGATTGTTTTGTAATCAAGACTGGATTTGCAGATCGATTAAGAGTAAAGAACGGTGCTGTGCCGTCTATATTGGATCTGACAGGAATTGTGCAACACACGGACTCTGGGTCAAACATGTATGGGCGAATCATTCCGGTTGCCATTTTACAACATTGGACGTTTTCAGAACAATTTCCCCCAAGTGCATCGACGGGTGAGTTGAAACTCATTATAATATGCAAAACTGTTATCCACTCACAGCAGTGGGTGTTTTTTCAATACAGTCTCAGTCTCAATACAGTTCATGCATATTATACGCCAAAAAGTGCGCGAAAATCGCATGCCATATACACGCAAAAACTGTTTTTGGCGTATAAATGCCACGAGAAATGACATTCGTGCCATAGATACTAACTTTCATGAGATCAGGCTCGTTTTTTTCCAAGTCTTCAGTGCGAGACGCCCATAAAAACCGAGCGTTTTCACCTAGGCTCAAAACTAGAGTAGAAAATAGCCTATTACTTATTCATTTTAATGTTTTTGTATGCAAAAACCAAGCGAATGTCATAAGTTGACCTCAGACAACATTATAATAAAATTTAAAAAGCCAGTTCATGACCCCTTTAAAGATGCCAGTGCCATTGTTTTGTCTCGAGATGCTAATGTTTTTTTTTTTTTTTCTAAAAGCTCAGACTTTTTGGGACTTTAGCCTATTCACCTTATCCCCCAGAGTTAGATAAGTCCATACATACCTTTTTCATCTCCATGCATGCTGTAAGTCTGTTTGACACACCCACTGCTAGCCTAGCTTAGCACAAAGACTGGATGTAAATGGTTGCAGCTAGCATACTAATCCAAATAAGTGACACAATAACGCAAACGTTTTTCTATTTACAAAAAACAAAGCCACATGAGACACAGACATGTTTTAACCTTATAAATACTGGGAATTATATTCTCTGAAGGCGAAGCACTGCTACTTGGTATGATTAGAACAGTGCCATTATGCGCTCTATCACCCCTCACTCTATCTTTTTTTTCATTGGGGTTCATTGTGCAAAAAAACATTTGCCTTGTGCTATTACTTTCCCCTTATTCTTGCCTATTGTAATGCAAATATACTATATTATATGCTGTTGAATACATTTGGATCAACTAATAAATTGCATTTAAAATATTGATTCCTGTAATAATAATTCTTTATTCATGTTCTGTGATATTTATTAATCAGGATGCGTTTTTGGTTGGAATTCAATGAAACATCATGGTATTACCTGGTCTCCTGTTTATTGTCACAGCTCATACAATAAAGTGGACACCCATGATAAACTATGCTTTTCTATCTACAGTAGTAATTGTTGACCCTATTAATCCAATTCTGAGCGAACTCTCTGCTCCTCGTCACAGTGTGTCTCGTGCTGCGGTAATCACTCTGCCCAAGTAGCAGAGCTTCGCCTTCAGAAAATATAGTTCCCAGGATTTATAAGGTTAAAAGGTGTCTGTGTCTTATATGACTTTGTTATTTGTACACTCTGTGACTATACAAATCACAACATGTAAATAGTTTGCATTATTTTGTCACTTATTTGGATTAGTATGCTAGCTGCAACCATTTACATCCAATCTTTGTGCTAAGCTAGGCTAGCGGTGGGTGCGATCAGACAGACTTACAGCATGCACGGAGATGAAAAAGGTATGTATGGACTTATCTAACTCTGGGGGATATGGTGAATAGGCTAAAGTCCCAAAAAGTTGGAATGTTCCTTTAAATATCCTAACTGAACTAAGGCTTAATCCTGGCTTAATCTAAGCCTTGTCTGTGAAACCGGGCATTAAAGGAGTAGTTCACTTTAAAAAAAATAAAAACTTTGCTGATAATTTACTCACCCTCATGTCATCCAAGATGTTCCATGTCTTTCTTTCTTCAGTCGAAAATGAAATTAAGAAATTAATTAATTTCGATGAAAACATTCCAGGATTTTTCTCCATATAATGAGACTTCAATGGGGTCCAAACGCTTCAAGGTCCAAATGAGAGTTTCAGTGCAGCTTCAAAATATACACAGCAAAAGTGTATATTTAAAGTAGCCTACGACACATATGTAAAAGACATCGACCAGTGTTGACAATCACACAATTATCTTTTCATTTTCTATTCCATTCAAAATAGTCATTAGTGTAGGCTAATATCTCCCACATGCATCATTGGAAATGTGTCGGTTATGCAATATCCATTTAACAAATTATTTTATATTCAGCAAATGACATACAGTAGCTATGTTGTGCTTATGTCATCTTAAGATCTTCATCACAACTGAACTCATGAGAGACTCCTTAGTGCTTCCATTAGATTGTTTTTGAGTGATATGGGGGGAGTGAGTAAATGTCACTGAAATGTCAAATGAATGCTTCCTCAACGTGTGTGTGTGATTGATTTAGCTTTTGTGTTTCAGGTTTTCATGGGAAGTCTTTTTTGTCTTCACATGAAGAACACATGACGTGCTGTTTTGTAACGGTAAATGGAGACAAAAGTGGGTGCAGGTTGAAGGAGAGGTAGGGTCAAAAGGCTCCAATTCAAACATTTACTAATAAATCAGAAACCAAACTCTTAGAAGAAAAGGTTCTATATAGAACCTTAAAAGGTTCTAAAGCGTTACATATTTAGAACCCCTAAAATGCAATGCATGTGAATGATCACAAAATTCAAGATATGGTGGTTAAAAAAATGTAATAAATCAATATCACACGAAGAGTACCATTTCAGTTTTTATCCTCCAAAAATCTGCATGATTAAAATGTGATATTAAGTTACTACAAGTTAAGTTATATTAAGTAATATTAAGTTTAACCCTCTGGGGTTATTTGGGTCAATAATGACCCGAAGCGTTTTAATTTTTTTTTTAATCGTAGCTTCATCGGAATGGTCCGAAACTTGGTGACTTTAATGGTACTTGGTATATGAACACCCAAAAAATTGGGGACAGGATTTGAAAAGTCTAAGTGGTCATAAAAAAATAGTCACACTCAGGACCTTCGGGTCAAAAATGACCCGCATAGGAAATGAATGGGAAATTGGCAAAAATGTGAAAATACTGAGTTTTTTTGTGCGTACAATCTACAAATCAGCAACGATCTTGAAAAAAAGCAAACAACAGTGAAGGGGTGAATCTATAAAACATCAAGAGTGCAAAACAGACACATCCACACACACAAACACACCTTTATACACAAACACACCAAAAAATTCAGATTATACATGCGTTTTGTATTTTTAAAAAGCTCAGTTTGTCCACGAGATGACATCCATCTAATTTCAAAAATTGCTTTTATGAGGCCTAGGCTTGACTCCAAAATGAAATACAGCTTTAAAAAAATGAATAAATAAATAAATCAATTCTATTATATTCAATGGGGGAAAATTTGGTCATAATTATTGCATTAATACTAATTATACATTTTTATTTATTTTAAATTTTCTCAAAACACCAATAAAGAAAAGAAAAAATATTATAAAAAACAAGTAAAAAAAAAATATTTTCTTTTTTAAATATGAATCCCGCCCTTCGGATCAATTTTGACCCAAAGGTCCTGAGTGTGACTGTTAAACGATTAACCCCAGAGGGTTAATATTAATAAACAATAATTTAATAACAACTACAAAATGTTGCAGAATATGTAATATATGAATGAATAATAGCCTTTAAAGAACCTTTGTGCCAAAAGTGTTCTTTCTTGTTATTATTGAACCTTTTTTAGCATAAAAAGTCCTTTGGAGTTGAGTAAAGAACCCTATGCTACATATATAGAACCCTTTTTCTAAGAGTGGGGCAGAAGGTAATCACACACTCAAAAAATTGTTATCTGTGTGCAGTAAAAATTCTGTAATCTGTGGCCTGTACTGCCAAAATGTACTGTACTATATCCCACAATGCAATGCACAATATACATTTTTAATTTAATTCTTGATGACATGACTTGCAGAATTAAGATCATGTGATTTACTATTTCATTTCTAGTAACTTTAACAAATAATTACAAGAAAAGGCAAGTAACACATTGAATTAAACATGATTTTTGAGTAAAAAAAAAGCATTTTCTTGTAAAACACACTTTAATGATCTTTCTTTTACAGTTTGCAATGTTTATTGTCACACAATACATATTGCTTCACTTATTTATTTATGAAAACAATACAGCACGCTATTGCAAACATAACCCGTTTATTTCTTAGTTGAATCAGCTTCGCACTGTAATATTAAAAGTTGCTAAGTAATGTTGTGTTTGAAGAGCAATAATTGTGTTATTTCTCTTGTTCGTTCCACAAACCATCATTTACGGATTCACTCCGGGGAAATGTGAGCTTCCTCTGAGCAGGATTCATTATTTAACATCCGTTTATGACAGACTAGGGCTTTCACAAAAATCATTTTACATTTCTCATTTCAATCTGTAATCTCTATTTATACGGTTTATATTTCAGATTTATTTCATGTTTTAGTGTTTTTTTATCACTCCGTGTGACAAAAACAAATAGCAAAAGTCTTCAAATGAGCATTACTGCATGAATATCTCCGTATTCTCATTTTTAAGCAAATATTTGATTAAGACGAGATTTGAAGCAGCTTTTTATAACATGTTGCACTTTGTTTGTCATTTTGCCTTTATTCTCATACACTGAAAATAATTAGAGTAGGATTTACTTGAAAAATGCAAATAGATTTACTAAGATTTGCCAAAGTAAAAACATAAACATATTTATCAGTAGCTTCAATTAGAAAGCTTTAAGTTAAATTTACTTGGAATTTGGAATTAAGTAAACTTTACAGAAAATAAGTAATTTTAACTTGGCTAGTAAAAGGTTGATTATTATTGAAGCAGTTTAAATTCCCTTTGCTTTTGCATTACATTTCACTAAAACAATAATATTGAATATTATTCATTTATAATATGTGCTGTACTTAGATCATCTAAGTAATTTAAATTATATCAATATATGAAGAGTTCAGATGCAAAAGCCTCTAAATGCCATTTGAAATTTTCTTCTAAAATGACCATTTTTATCAAGCTTGTATATTTAAGTTCAGTAATTTCACTTAAATGATAAATAATCTTCATTGCCATTTAAGTGAAATTACTGAACTTAAATATACAAGCTTGATAAAAATGGTCATTTTAGAAGAAAATTTCAAATGGCATTTAGAGGCTTTTGCATCTGAACTCTTCATATATCAATGAATGCCAAGACCTCAATACTTAGACAATACACAACGGCGGTTACATTTGATGGGTCGTTTTTGTGTTTGAATGTCATAAATTTACTCGAAATGTCACAAAATGGCAAGTTACTAATACTGACAACAAAAATCAATGATAAAACAGTGTAAATACAGCTGGAAAACAGTGAAAAATGAACCTCATTCATTATTCAATGTCCAGTGCATGATGGGAAACCCAGTATCAGAAAAGTTGAGTTTACTTAATTTTGAGTTGATATTTACACTTTCATTTCTACTTGCTTGAATTAAGTACTGATATGGAATTAACTTCGTTTTTAATTTTTTTATTCTTGCATGAACTAACTTTTTCATGTAAATTACTTTTTTTTCACTAGTATTTACTTCACTAAAAATCTTTTTTTTTACAGTGTATTCTGCACTGTTCCTAATTTCAATTAAGCAGCCAGAACTTCAGTTATTCAGTTCTTATATCTGAAAGAACCTCTCAAAATCAGCAAATTCTGGTCATTTGAAATATATTTTCTTCCAGAAATCTAAAATGTTTGCTTTGCACTATAATTACATGCATCCTTTAGCATTTTTCAAGGATTGGAAGCATTTGTAACACTGACGTCTTTTAATAATGACCGAATGCACCTGTTTGTGTGTGTTAAGTCTATATGAGAAATATTCCCCCATGCAGCATCAGTGTGTGTGTGTGTGTGTGTAGAGTGGAGTAAGTGCAGTGAGTGATCACACAAGTGCTTTGAGGTTGTGGTGTTAAGTGAGATTTGCAATTTACATGAATGTTTTCCATCTGAGTTGAAAACAAACATGCCCTCTCTCTCTTCTCTCTCTTCTTTCTCTCTCTTCTTCTCTCTCATTTCTCTCTCTCTCATATAACTGCTCGAAACACATCTGATCTTGTTGAAATATCCTCTAAACATCAGCTGTGTCGTAGGAGGGTTTGATTTTACCAAACTATTGCAATTTTTCCTATTTTTTCTTTTTATTATAATTGTCAAATATATTAAACCCTTGTGGCTTTTTCTAACAGAAAGACTCCCACAACTATAATCACATAATGTTATGAAGTTCAAAATGAAGCTGCACTGAAAAACATGATTGCATAAAATGTTCCGTTTCTTAATAATCAGTGTGTGATAAGCATTTGTGCAGGCTATTTAAAAAGCTTTGTGAGTCATTAGATGAAAAAGATGAACATAACATAGCTCTGTTACTTTAATCATACAGTTGCATTCAAATTGTAGGTTTGTTTTTGTTGTATTATTATGTGAAATTAATATTTGATGCATAACCACTGAAAAAATAAACTACATATATATAGATATAGATATATGAAATGTATTATTATTAATCAGATTCAGACCCATTTTGCATCATTGTATTATTTAATCCATGAACAAATTAAATGGATTTATTTGTATTTATTATTGTTTTATGCATCATTGAAATACATTTTTATAGGCCTATACAATATTTATATAGGCTACACGTTTTATTATTATAGTCATCATTCATTATTAAAATTTCATCAGACTCATTTTTGTCGAGCTAGTGTGTTATTCGCATAAGAAACTGTTAATTTTTTACAGTGTATATCTCAGCTACGATACAGAACGATTTTATCCAGCCTATAGCCAACTCCATAATTAATGATGATATAGCCTGTACAGTAGCAACACTCAACACACACACACACACACCTCGCTCCACACCTTTTTTACAGTCTATGCTCCACACACGCGTGTCTGCGTGACATCAGCGTCTGACATCGAACCGCATCGAACATCATCACATCGTCATCACCGGACACTTAAAGCGCAGGCGGGAAATGTTAGATTCATCTTCTTCATCTTCATCCAGCACAGGTAGGCTCGCGCTCATGGCGCGGTTATTCTTGCTTTCGCTTTGTTTTGGAAATCCGCCATTTAAGTTGCTTCATTTGCGCTCTCATGCTTGCCAAATGTGAATCTGTGTTGACATTTATTAACGTTTGTATTAATATTAACGTTTTATTTTGCTTGTACTATTTACCTTCTAAAAATATACTTTTCTGGATTCAAACATGAACTTATTATTATTATTATTATTAGGCCTAATATTAATATATTTACACATTTTAAATTATAATAAATATTACCTTCATTAAAAAGAACAATAATAATATTTTAGTATTTGTTTATTTATTTGTGTATATTTTTTTTAGCCTCTAAAAATATACTTTTCTGAATCCATTCATCTAATAATTCGACTCATTCTTATTATTAATTTTATGCCTATGTATTTGAATATTTTAAGTCATATAATAATAATAACTTGTTTATTATTTTTAATTCTCCCTTTTGTTTTAATAAACGTATTGGCTACTTCTCTGAATCGATGCATGATCCAGTGCTTTTACACAGTGTGCTGATTTAATGTGGGAAATTGCGCAAGAGTTCGTCTCTGATCGAGTCTCTACTTGATTTATGAATCCATTCTCAGTCGGCTCATCAGCTGAGATATCGAGATCTATCTTTCACAGACGGTCTTCAGCGTCAGAAATGAGCCAACAGAAGAAGCCTTCTCAAGCTGGACTCCTGCTCTGGATGTACAGTACTGAACAAGTTCTTGGACACAGGTTAGTTTTTTATAATGATAGGCTACATGTTATTGTACTTGTACTTTCTTAAGTTAAAATGAGCGTCTTTCTTGGCCGTGTCAAGTGTTAGTGTTAAAGATCTGGGCACGTGGTTAAACTATCTCTGAAAGTGCTCGAGTTAGTTGTTATTATGGAGCGAACTATGTGCCAAAATTAACTAAACAAACAAACTCTACGATCTGCTTTGCAAAAGAAAACTCGACTCCCAAACAAACAGAAAGCAATTAGCAAAAAACAGATCATTTTGAGCAATGCTTTGGAATAACTAATATTGTGTTTTAGCTACAAATAATAAACGATCCTTGATAATATTTCACAAATAAATACAAACCATCCTACAAATTGCATGTAATCCTTGACCAAATACCAAATCTGTTGTAGCCAATACAAATGCATATCTGTCTGTTATGATTGTGAGATCTCTCGGCTCAATTTTCTCACAAATGTGTCCGGGCAGAATTTCTCAGAGTAACTCTTTCAAATAAGGGATTCATTTAGCTCTAGTCTCCTGGGAGGGAGAAGCGCTGATTTGAAACGCGCTCCTTTCCGAGATTTATTTGCAAGTCAAGTTTTCCTTTGCAAATCATATCGAGTTTGTTTGAAAAATGCTGGATTTGTTTGTTTAATTTATGCACATAATTCGGTCAATAGTTTAACCCATAGCGGTCAACCCTCCCATCTTTCCCGCTGTCTTCCCGTTTAGTATTTTCCTGTAAAATTTCCCGTATTTTTACGCTCTGACTGTGTGACACGTACAATCTCGGACAGATTCGGCTTGAAGTCGTTCATCCTCGGACGCAGCGCCCCGAGTGCTTTTACTAAAAATCGGTTGACAGCCATGCGAAATGAGGTTTTGCTGGTCTTGCGCAACCAACGCGTCAATTTTTGCCGCGCTCATGCGGACGGAGTAGTGCTGCACGAATAATTATTTCGCAATCGTAATCGCGATGTCAAACCAATGCGATTATATAACGCAAAATGCTGTGCTTTTATATCAAATTAGGGCTAAAGCAGCATCTCTTCTTTTTTGTCATCCTTTGACTAGCATTTTGCAAGACAAGAAGTCAAAATGAGAGCGCGCTGCCTGTGAATGTCCTGAATGTGACTTGAAAGAAGCGCCATAATGCGCATACACAGACCGCGTGCCAGAATGCAGTTCTCTTTCAAGCTTGAACGAACAATAACACACACAATTATGCCAAAATGTCGTTTTGTCGAGATATCTTCATAACATAAGAAAAGTCTTATTGACGAAAACAGTTGTGCTTGTGGGAGAATGAGGCGCGTGTACGATCCGCGTCTCGGGCAACGGCTGCCCTTAAAGGGCCAGCAGCGAATAAAGCATTCTGTCAATAAAGTTCATCAAAGAACAAAGGGAACACAGAAAATTACTCACTGCTCTTGACTAAAGAACGTTTGTAGCTTTAACAATGATTAGTCTATATATAATTAATAATTCATGCAACGCAGACTGTTTGATAACTTCATTCAATTTCTGTAGTCTACCTGTTAAAACAGGAAGGGCACAGGTAAATATGGCATTTATTATGGGTTTATGTGAGGATTGTTTGAAGTTCACTTAATTTAAAAGCTGTTTTCTTTAAGCCTAATAATTTTTTTTTAAGTTGATAGCTTTCAATTGTAATGATGAAATCACTGTGAAGATGGTTTGGTTGATGGTTTATTGACCATTATAGGTGTTAGCAATCATTTAGTTGTTGCTAGTTTGAGTTGAGAAATACACATTAATACACAGAATGATGACTAGTGTGTGCATTTTACTTTAGAACCAAGCAAGTTGACTCATGAAACCCTTTGTTTATTATATCGCAATCACATATCGCAATTGCAATATTTACCTCAATAATCGCAATATGACATTTTCCCCAAATCGTGCAGCCCTAGCATCAAGTATAAAGGCTTTACTCTGTGTCTCTGAAGATGCACTGACCTCTCCCAATCATCTCCTACACTCGGCCTCCGAAGCACCACTAAGTCCAAACCGTTTCAGTTTCCCTCATAACCTAATATTAGAGTATTTAAACATTCTCTATGATATATATTTAAACGACACACTGTCTCTTTCTCTCTCACACATATGTAGGCTCGTTATAAACTCTTTAGACTTTCAATGCTTAGTGCTTTATTTTTCAAGTATGAGGGTAAGAATTGTGTAAAAAAAATCCCTTATTTTGGGGATGGATTCTGGGAAATCTCCCTTTTTTCAATGTTCAATGTTGACAGCTATGGTTTAACCACAGTTTACAGTGGTGGGACAGCCCCAAGCTGTCAGTTGTAAGTACAGTAATGAATTACACACCCAAACAATTCAGTGTCATGCCCTTCCAGTTTTGTAAGTTTTCCTTTTTCAGGAGAAAACAACAGAATTTCTGGCTTTTTTATATACAATGACTTCTGTAAAAAAATATTGTTGGTTTAACTTAAAAAATGTAACAAAAGTAACCTGGTTGCTTTAATTTTAAGTTCATTGAAATGGAAAAATTGAGTTAAATCAATGAAGGAGATTGATTTAATCACCAAAAACTTAAAATATTATGTTATATAAACCACATTAATTATTTAAGTTGATGTTGTGATTACAAATCATGAAAATATATTTTTTACAGTGATAAAACACCATACCAGTAGTTCATATGACTTTTGTTAGTCATACGCAAATTTTGATTGAAGAACAGACATTTACATTTTTATTCTCTGAAGATCTTTAAAAGCTTTATGCAACATGTTTGTGGTTGTGTTGTGACATCATTCAGTGTGTGTGTCTAGCTCAGAGTTTCTTTGTGATTCCCAGCACTGGATTATTTCTTGCCCTTTATCTGAAACCTGATCGTACGGCAGGTTGTTTTGAGTTCAGTTCACTTTACACACACTTACACACACTGCTGCAGGGGTTGATGCTCACCGGCTGCATTCACACCTGCTATTTTTGTGTCAAAATGAGTTATATTGGGTGGACCGGGGCTAGTTGTCACACTGAGGGCTCAATCCCAGTAGCTATAAACTTTCAACCAAAAGATCCAATTACACACATGCTCAATATTAAAAAAGATTTTGAACTACATTCTCGGCTCCAAGGATATTTACTTGTCATGATGTTTTATATGTTGTTATTTTATGCAATAAGCCCAGAGACACTTTCTTTGTGTTCAGAAAAATCATTAAACATGTGCTAACTCTCTCAGCAGCAACAGCTTCTTTGACACTGTCCATCACACAGTGTGTGATTCTGCAGTACATCAGCATCACCTGTTACTGGGAAACGAGCGACCACCACCTGAACGCCAGTAGATACAGACTGCAGATTAACAAGTAAGACATTTCACAACAACAAAACCATCTAAAACGTATTAGCATGTTTATGGACTGGTATCGTACCATCTGTAACATGGGAGTGTTAAAGTAACTTAACCCTTTACCTGTCACCCCCTTTTTGATAATTGACATAAAAATGCACTATACAAACTTAAATGGTTGTAATTCAAGAATGCTTTGGAATATAGACCTAAGTTTGGTCTTGTTTTAAAGAAAACAATCAGCAGATTATTACTAAGTTATGGAAGTTATGAAGATAATTTACAGTAAATCAAATATACTTTATTAATATATTTTTTAATATGAAATAAATATTTTACAAAATATGTTTTACTATAAAATTACTATAAAATGAAAGCTATATATCTAACCAAGTTGTGTTCCAAATTTAAAGTTGATATCACAAAAATTGAAGTTCCCATGAGATTTTGTTTAGTCGTAGTACCAAAAATAGCCACCGGGTGCCATTGAATTCCATTGAATTTAATTGTATGCATTTTGCCATAACAAATTAATAAATTTCTATCCAAATATCCCTTCTGTCACTAAATATGGAACCTTGAGACTCAGACCTTTCTGACAATATGTGTTTTGTCAAGATTAGAAAAGATTTTCATAATAAATTATGAAAGATGATGCCCAAAAGGGGAGGGGCCTAATAAAATATACCGTTTCTATGGTAACGCAACGTCCAATTTCAAAACGGTTTTCACAGGATGAATTCTGAGTTTGTAAGCTTTCAAATGATACCTAATTTATGATAACTACTAAAATATGTGATATAATAATAAAAATATATATATAATATATATTATACTTTTTAGAGGACTTCTTACCTTACTTTTTAAAATATAATTTTATCTTTTTTTATTGACAAATACTAATTATGTTTTATTATGAACTTTTATCACTAAAAAACAAAGTTTCAATCATTAAAAGTGTGTGCGTCGACTTTTCGTGACAAACGTCAGAAACTCCTGTAATGATGTCAATTTTTTAGGCGCACTCTTGTCATAAATTCATATATTACTGTTCATTCATAATTTGTAAGAAAAAAAACAGACCTAAAATATCTATTTAGGAGTCTTAGACCTTTCCAATGATATATAGTTTGTCATTAGGATTTAATAGTAATATAGTGAAGAAAAGTTAGGTTGCCCGTATACGGTCAAGTGACAGTTAAGGGGTTAAGGTAACACACACTCTTTTGAATTCTATGGTTTTACACACCAGGATATAATAAATTATCATCTTAAAATTAGGTAAATACAACAACACATCATTATTGTGTCATCATTTATTAATCTAATCTAAGCACATCCTATGATTCATTGATTCCTGTCATCATTTACTACAACCCTGTATGAGTTTCTTTCTTCTGCTGAACACAAAAGAAGATATTTTGAAGAATATGGCTAACCAAACAGTTGATGGACACTATTTACTTCAATAGTATAGAATAAAATATTATGGAAGTTGAAGGGGCTTCTGTTCGATTAACAACATTCATCAAAAGATCGTGATTTATGTTCAGCAGAAGAAGAAATTCATACAGGTTTGGAACGCTTAAGGTTTATTTTTGTGTGAACTGTCTCTTTAATATCTGATACCATAGTCCCACCACAGTACTTAGATTTCTTATCACATGCTCTTGCTGGTTTTGATTGGCATCACTTCTGTCGGCCAATGTGCAAATTTGTGTCATCGAAACTGATCATTAAGATCATCAATGTTTAATGAAACGTGTTGAAGATCCCTCCTAAAGTCTCATGCAATAAAATAGTCCCTTCACATTTAGTTCGTTTTTTCTTTTGAAGTTAATTTAGATATACTTTTAGGGGCTTTACAAACTGGATATCTTGAATTGAAAGTGGTTTAGGATCTGTCAGTGTCATGTTGAGTGGATTGAAAAACGATAAATGAAACAATCGGTTTAAGTTGCCAAACACAAGTTCTGTTTTTATATTTACGCATTGCAATGGTTTTAAAAGCACTTTTGGTAACACTTTACAATACGGGTGCACTAATAAGCATTAATTCATGCTTAACTAATGCACAGATAATACTGAATTAATGTGTAACTAAAGATTATTTAAGCTATTCATTAATGATTACCACATTAGGAACTAATTAAGAGTCTGTTAGGTTAATGTATTAGTTCATGCATTAATTGTTATTAATTAAATATGTAATTGTGGATTAATTCCATAATAACTCATTTTTTAACTAATAGTGTTAATTAATATGTTAATTACCAGAATGAGCCAAAGCCTTATATTTCAACTAATATGCATTAATACATCATTAATTACTTAATTGTTAGTGCAAATTCATGTGCAAATTACTACAATTACTAAATGACTAGTTAATAATGATGTGCCCCAACAAGTAAAGTCATAACATAATGATACCTTTACAAATCATTAGCTAATGATTAATTAAAGCAGACAACTGGAAGTTGAAGTGCATAGCTTTGACTAATTGTGCTAATTAACACAAGACTATTAGTTAATAAAATATGTTATTAAGGAATTAATACACAATGACACATTGAATGAATAGCAATTCATGTATTACTTAATCTATTAATCATATTGACTCTTTATTTAGTTGCTGATGCAGTAATCATTAATTAATGGTTTAGTTCTTCATGAGTTATACATTAACTCATGATTATCTGTGCAGTAGTTAAGCATGAATTAATGCATATTAGTGCACTCTTATTGTAAAGTGTTACCGCACTTTTATATACAGTTTCCTTTACTTGCTATATTACAGGTTTTGATTTCTGGGTCGTTGTTTTAAAAAGGATCTTTGATGCAGTTTTACAAAGTTTTGATTATGTTTCGCGCTCTGCTAGAATAGATTTTCATGGTTGAATTTTCAAAAACACATTGTTTGTCACATATTTTCAAACTTTTGCAGGACCTCTTTCCCAGTCTGTCAGTAACGTTCAATTAGTCCCTATGAATCCCCTCCTTCTGAAAAGCACACTGTGCTCTGATTGGTCGGCTGCATGAGTGAGTTGTGATTGGTCAACCACTTCGAGCCTGTTTCGGAAATGTCACCCGCAACTCAACCAGGCTCCGCCCCTTTATTTGCATTTGCCGTGAGGCAGGAATTATTTAAATGAGGAATATTGAGACGTGTTCGCTCCAGGAAGAAACTCAAGACTACAGTGAGCGCGTTTCTGAGAGTTCAGAAACACTGACACTGATATAGAGAATAACTCAGACTAGTGCTTTGTATCTTCGCAGACATTTTTCATGCTCAAACAGCAACATTACACACTAAAGAAAGTTGAACAAGACCCCTTTAAACCACCAGTACACAGTTGGCTCTTAATTTGCAAGCATGTAAGTGTGAATATTCTTGTGTTATTCTCCACAGAACCAAGTGTGAAAGCAAAGAAAGCCACAAAACTGTGGGTGTCTGTGAAACCAGAGGGTGTAACTGCTCCATGCCCATCACTTCAGCGTTACACTGTTTCGCGTGCGGACGTGCTGGCGTACACACACACTGGATCCATACGCTCACCGCTGCACTTCTTCACCGGTCTCGAGTCAGGTACAACACTTCACTGAACAACATTAAAGGAGTAGTTCACTTTTGAAAAAACTTTTGCTGATAATTTACTCACCCCCATGTCATCCAAGATGTCCATGTCTTTCTTTCTTCAGTCGAAAGAAATTAAGGTTTTTGATGAAAACATTCCAGGATTTTCTCCATATAATGGACTTCAATGGGAACCAGACGGTCCAAGCTCCAAAAGATCGTTAATAACAGTTTCAGATCCAGCTTCAAATGTCTTTAAACGACACCAGACGATGAATAAGGGTCTTATCATGCGAAACGATGGGTTATTTCAAAACTTATTCCAAAAATGTAACTTTTCTAAGGACAAATGGTAGCCTAGCTCTATTCTGGAGGCGCGTTTGTAACGTCACGTAATACGTAATTACGTTCAAAAGGTCACGCGCGACGTAGCTGGAAGTACAGAGTCAGTAAGTTGAACACATAGGTTGAACGTGCAGAACTGACTCAAACGCCGTTTACAAAAAAAAAAGCAATTAAAAGGTAAAATAGCGATTTTGAACGATTTTGATTCTGTACTTCCGGCTACGTCGCCGTGACCTTTTGAACGTAATTACGTATTACGTGACGTTACAACGCGCCTCCAGAATAGAGCTAGGCTACCATTTGTCCTTAGAAAAGTTACATTTTTGGAATAAGTTTTGAAATAACCCATCGTTTCGACATGATAAGACCCTTATTCATCGTCTGGTGTCGTTTAAAGACATTTGAAGCTGGATCTGAAACTGTTATTAACGATCTTTTGGAGCTTGGACCGTCTGGTTCCCATTGAAGTCCATTATATGGAGAAAAATCCTGGAATGTCTTCATCAAAAACCTTAATTTCTTTTCGACTGAGGAAAGAAAGACATGGACATCTTGGATGACATGGGGGTGAGTAAATTATCAGCAAAAGTTTTTTCAAAAGTGAACTAATCCTTTAATGTGCATCTCTGTGCCAACTGTTACTGTAGCTTTAAAACTGGAGGTACAAACACTTTTGAAGTCTTACTACTGAACTATTTAGGGTGCATATTTTGCCTAATAACTTCCATTATGCATGTAATACCCAGAAAAACCTACACTATTGGTGAAAAGATTGGGGTCAGTAGGACTACACTTTTCAGCATAGATGCAATTGAACTGATCAAAAGTGACAATAAAGACATTTATAATATTACAAAAAAGTTTCAAATAAATGCTAATCTTTCTGTTCATCAAAAATCCACAGAAAAAGTTTCCACATAATTGTAAAGAAGCACAATTTTGCCATCGCAGGAATAAATGACATTTTAAAATATATTGAAATAGAAAACAGTTATTTTTTACAATAAATAATATTTCACAATATCATGTTTTTACTGTATTTTTAATCAAATAAATGCAGCTTTACCGATCCCAAACTTTTCAATGGTAGTGTATATATTCTAGATATCTAGCATATTAATCTATTAAATGTTCATTATCCGTATCCAGTGATCCACACCATTTTTAAGCATACAGCGCAATTAGCAGTATACTAGTATTCTACTTCTGCCATTGTAACAGGTCAAGGTTGGTCGTAACGCAATGCAAAACAACAAGCCATGAATAAAGAGAACAAAAGCACACATGCACACATTGTTATTCCTTTACATTCGATAGTGACACATGTCTCAAAAAAATGTCATTATGCAAATGACTAATTTCCATCAATTATGATGTTGACAGTCAGTATTCATCATTCTTTGCACCTGTGTTCAGTGCCAAGGGCATTTCTGACCAATAACCTGTTAAAAGAGTTTTTTCTTTACTATTGTACTTATGTTTTCTCTCTCTATTTGCAGTGAAACTTCCTCCCCACAGATTAAACATCTCAAGCCATCAGCTGGATGTTTGCATGTGGTCTGGGGAATGACTGAGAGCTTCACCGATGATGAGAAAAAATACTTCCGACTCCAAGTGGAGTTCACGACACATGGCCAGGTTTATACTTTATATGTCTATAATGAGCAAAAATATAAGAATGAAAATTCTGTCATCGTTTATTCATCCTCATATCATCCCAAACTCAAACTTACTTGATTATAATAATGAATCATATTTGGTCTATTTTGCGCACAAAGACTTCAAAAGATGTAGATTACAGTGCATGAGTCACTGTAAGGACTGCTTTTATGGGGCATTTCCACTCAAAACTTCCTCAAAAAGTCTCATTTTATGTTCCACAGAAGAAAGAGAGTGAGCAAAAACAATAATATAATTTTCATTTTTGGTTGACGTGCCCCTTTAAGAGTGTCACGTTTGTGGTTTCTTTGTGAAGAAGAAGTGCACTTAATTGTATTGAATGTGCACTAGTGTACTTCAAATCTTAAATTTGAATATATTTTCTTAAAGCTGTATTTACAAATCAAATATTAGTACAATTGCATGCTTACACTTTTTTAAAAAGTGCACAATTTAAAGAGATACTCCACTTTTTTTGGAAATGGGCTCATTTTACAACTCCCCAGAGTTAAACAGTTGAGTTTTACCGTTTTCAAATCCATTCAGACGATTTTCTGATATTTAAAAGAATATCAGTAAACAAGACAGTTTCTGGTCTCATTGACTTATCTCATTGGCATAGTATATTTTTTTTCCTACTATGAAAGTCAATGAGACCAGAGACTTAATATCAGAAAAACAACTGAATGGATTCAAAAACGGTAAAACTCAACTGTTTAACTCTGGGGGAGTTGTAAAATGAGCCTATTCCAAAAAGTGGAGTATCCCTTTAATGTCAAAGTAAAAGTTGTACAGTACATTTAAAATCATAATTCAAATATATTGATGTCATGCTTTAAAGTAGCACACGTATTTTGATGTGTTGACTTACATACTAAATCACATGTAAAGATTATAATTTTAGTTGTGCGTCACTTAAAATTACTTTTAAATTGAATTTTGTAATGTACTAAACATCATTATATGCAATTAAAAATATATTTAAATGCATGACATACAAGAATAAAATTCATACAATGTACTGGATATTCTTTTAAAGTATTATCTCCATAATAAGTACTATTGACAGGTTGTGGATTGTCTGAGAAGTGACATACTTGTGGATTGGCCCTTAAAAGTATGCTAAAGTATACTTCTTTTGCACAAAGGTTAACAAAAATGTGGTAACACTTTACAATAAGGTTAATTTATTAAACATTAGTTCATGTATTAACTAACATGAACTAACCATTTGTTACTGTATTTGTTATTCTTTGTTAACGTTCAGTTAATACAAATCTAGCTGTTCATTGTTTGTTCATGTTAGTTCACAGTGCATTAACTAATGTTAGTATTAGTAAATGTTGAAATTAACATTAACTAAGATTAACAAATGCTGCAGAAGTATTGTTCATTCTTTGTTAATGTTAACTAACGTAGTAACTAATGAACCTTATTGTAAAGTGTTACCAAAAATGTTATTTGATTACACCAAATATAAGATTAGACTTATATTTGGTGGTTAATGAAACTCTCTCCTATGATCCTGTAGACTCGATCACAGACTATTCAAGCGTATTCCAATGAGACACTGGAGCTCTGTGACGTACACCCTGGATCCAAGTACACAGTGAGACTGAGAGCTCAGGACAGTCGAGCATGGGCCCACTGGAGCTCATGGACCTCTAAAGAGTATCACCACGGCGGAGAAAGGTAAAACTCGGATGGGTCTGACAGAGAGCGCTGCAGGATGACGTATTTCTGTAGGCCAACCCAGAAGTTAGAGACCCAACAGGATTTTTCCATTGGCTTTTGGATGATTGTATAAAATAAGAGAAAGGTTATGATTCTTACATGTTTTGTTCATCATACTCTTGACAAATGAATTCTGAAGCCTAAATTCAATCGGCAGAAGTAAAAAGCTAAACGTAGGCTATAAACGAACTACACTATAAATTTCACCTGAGTTAAAGGGATACTCTACTTTGTTTGGAAATAGGCTCATTTTAAAACTCCCCCAGAGTTAAACTGTTGAGTTTTACTGTTTTCGAATCCATTCAGCCGATCTCCGGTTCTGGCAGTACCACTTTTAGCATAGCTTAGCATAAGCCATCTTTGTGAATAAAGTCAATCTATCCCTTATGGAAAGGTTGCTTGGTAGCTAAAAGTAGGTCTAGCAATTATATTTCAAGTTTTTCACACAGATCAAACACAAATTATGCTGACTGAATATATTGCTAGTTTATTTTGAGTAGCCAGCTAGCGGTTCTCTTGGCAGTTGCTGATAATCCGGTGTCTGAAGTAAAATGCTCAAAACATCTCCTGAGAAAAATACCAACCAAGTATTGGTTATTTAATTTTGGTTTAGTCTTATTTTACTTACCTTGTCATTCAAGGCCAGGGCACTTTTGTACATTTCTGGAACTTTTGCGCTTCCACATCCCGTGCATCTACAGATCTTCCCAGGAACATGATGCTGCGTACATTTATCAGACATTTATCCGTGTCACCTAGATGCGCATGCACGAGCGGTGCGCGATGCCGCGATCATGGTCGACTGGAAAACAGCTGAAGAATACGGCCGTTTTTAAAAATTGAATTATGTATTTAAAAGTTGCAGAATGGATTAATTGGGAGACTCCAAAATTGGCAGAGATAGGCAGGCAATGCAAAACAAAATCTTACATTGGGAAATAGTGGGGGGGACAAAACTTAGATTTTGAAATGTGGGGAGGACATGGCTCCTACGCCCATGTGTTCCAGTATCAACAAAGTATGCTGATCCAAAAACATGTCTTACTTGGCAAAATCACGGTGACCTTTGCCTGCCATGTCAGGCATTTAACCAAAAAATCCCATTGAATTTAGGACAATGGAGCCAGAAGTGCTAAAATACTAACTCATTTCCGGGTTTTGACCTGCAGAAATATGTCTTCCCTACAGCACTATTTTTCCTTGTTAAAGTGCCCCTCTAATGCTTTTTCGGATATTACTTTGCATGTTCTGTAGTGTATAATATACTTTAACTGTTCGTGAATGTAAAATGTCTGATCAGAAGCGAAATGTAAAGATCAAAACGAATAGAAAACGAAGAATCCGATTTCTGAACTGCTGAAACGAGTGGTCAGTAATTCCAGACTCACTTCCTGCATGAACCTACATAATAAATGTGCCTAATGCCAGCCTATGGTGTTCATTGGCTGCCTGCAAACAAGGTCGTCTTTGACCCTCAAACACTTCACTCTTAGAAGATGAGTTTCTAAATAGAACCTTAAAAGGTTCTATTTGGAACCCTAAAGGTTCTATACAGAAGCCCCTTTTTTAAGGGTTCAATAATAAGAACCCTTTAGGGTTCTTTGTAACCAGGAAAAAGGTTCATTCATTATCATTTGTTTTGTCCTTTCCGGATTAAATATTTCATATTATTGACAATCATCAAGACCCTAAAATGTATTTATGAACGCATGTGAATGATCACAAAATTCAAGATATTAGAAAATGTTTATATTTGTATCATTTTATGTAGTTAATCAATATCACACAAAAATCAGCGTGATTAAAATGTGATATTAAGTTACTACAACAGTTTAAAAAACAATAATTTAATTACGACTACAAAATGTTGCAGAATATATGTAAGCAATAAGGTACTCGAGGCTTTGTTTAGGCACGACGTGAAGCGGAGTACCTTATTGCTTTTATAAAACGGTTGTCACACAATATTAAATTAAAAAACAATGTATTAGTTCAACTTTCTTGAAGTAAAATCACTAAAAGCCGTCCTTCCGCTAGAAAATATAGTCCCTGAGCGTGAACAGCAACAACGTTCCAATTTGTAAAATGCATGAAAGCTCAAATAAAAGCAACATAGAACCGCGTGTTTTATCGTGAATAAAGCACCGCTCTTGACCAATCAGAATCAAGGATTCGAACTAACCGTTTTATAAGAATGAATAATAGCCTATAAAGAACATTTGTGCCAAAAGTTGAGTAAAGAACCCTATTTTTCATACATAGAACCCCAATAAACCCTTTTTTCTAAGAGTAAAGCTGAGACTGTAAGAGTTTGGTTTGTGCTGTGAAGATGTTGTCTTCTGTGCTCCGATATCAATTCAATTTTGTTGCTCTTCCAAAGGATGAGTACCGTTTAGACAAAAGAGCTGTTGTTTTGTGTGACTCTAAAAAAACTGGGTTGTTTAACCCAATTTTGGGTATAATATGGACAAACCCAGCCTTTGGGTTACATTTTTAAATTACAATTTTAACCCAATGATTGGGTTTGTCCATATTTGACCCAGCATTGAGATAAAACAACCCAGCATTTTTAGACTGTGTGATGCTTTCTGCGGTGTGTTGATAGTCTCAGTGTGGCCGTGAACCATGAGCGCGCGCTCTTGTAAAAATTGGTTATAATCTGAAACATCACCAATAGAGGCCGCTAAAAATACATATAGCACCTTTAAATGTGGTCATATGGATGAATATGAGTTATGGGATTGATCTTTCCTCAGCCCCGTCTGCGGCTCCTCGGTTCTGGAGACACATCCAACCTGCAGAAGAAGCTGGAAAGAGACGCCTCACCCTGCTCTGGAAGGTTTGCTTTTGTTCTATAGAAATTTAATGTACATGATGAGGGTGTGATTCAAAGGATGATTGCGAAAGGCAGCTAAAGCACCGAGCCCACAGAACAACAGGCCCCTCCTTTAATAGAGCATTGTTGTATTTCTCAGTTATCTTGCGTTAGCTTTTTAAAAAGATGATTCACCTGTAATTCCTTGAAATGACAATTAAAAACAGACACTAATGAGTCTGTTGACGTACAGCACAACATTATTGAGATATCTTACTTTGATTGCGCACAATCTGAGCCTTTTCAAAGACATTTCAAATTACTGGGGACTTTTTCAGGGAAACTATATTAAATATCCAGAGGCATTTGAGATGTTAAAAAGGCCTAATTTGACCATTCTGGATGTATTTATTGGAAAATGTTTTTAAACTTAACCATGATCTTTAATATTTAATATATTATCCCACCTGGCATAGACAAAAACAAATCAACAGCATAAATATAGAGATGTAAAGCAGATCAGCGAATGAAATTAAATGCTAATTTATACACACTTACTGTGTCAATGCATTATATGCATTATATTTATATGCATTATATGCATCATATTTATATGCATTATATGCATCATATTTATATGCATTATATGCATCATATTTATATGCATTATATGCATCATATTTATATGCATTATATGCATCATATTTATATGCATTATATGCATCATATTTATATGCATTATATGCATTATATTATGGCTCAATGCATTTCCCTTTTTAAACAACACTCTTTTACATTTTCCTGTCAGCTTAAATCTGACAAACAGCACAACCACATCCTGGTCTGATATGGCTGAATTTAGCACATTTAGCGCCTGATTTAGTGATTAGACAATCTGGAGAGTATTATATACAAGATTGCATCTCTACTAACGTTTTTAAGAGATAGTTCACCCAAAATTGATAATCCTGTTAAATATGACAACTGTCATCATTTACTCACCTGTATTACTGTTTGACACAAAACGTTAATTTGAACATATGAACAAATGCCAAATGTGTTGAACAAATGTCTTTTTGAACATGCATTGAAAGTCAATGGGGTCCAAAGTAAAGTATCAGCATCTACAACAATATCTAGAAAAAAATGTCCGTACCCACATTTTCTCATTGAGTTTTATGGAATGATAGTTAATGAAGCCTCAGTTCAACTTAATAGGTTTTAATAAGCGGTTTTGTCTCTTCGTCTTTCACTGTTTGCAATAACATTTGGAAGGATAATAACCTCAGAATGACTCCAGGCTCACAGCTGCTGTGATTAATATGATCTGGTGTGGGGTGAAACGCCTCATTCTGTCACAGAGGAACATTTGGAACAGGAAATGAACACAGAACCCAGTGCTAATTAAAGACAGAAGTGTGCCATGCATGTTTACTCCTTTACATGTTTGTCATTTTCACTGCTTTATAGTCATTTAGTGTGGATCTAAATCTGTTCTGACAAACAAAATACACTAAGTAAATCCTTATTATCTAAATCTGTGATTTTCAAACTGGAAAAGTGGGTGGAAAGTTTAATATAATTTAACAAAATTATGTTTTAGGGCTTTCATTTCATATGTTGGTGACACTTAACAAAGTCTTTATGTGTAATGCATTATAAAGGCATTTATAATCTTTTATAATTAATTTAATTTAAAATGCATTATAATTAGGGCTGTCAAACGATTAATCGCATCCAAAACAAAAGTTTGTGTTTACATAATATATGTGGGTGCACTAATTATTTTAGATGTATAAATACACACACAAGCTTGTATATATTTAAGAAATATTTTCATTTATATAATGCACATAGATTTATATATAGTTTTTATTATATATAAATATAAATATTTTATATATAAATAATATTTCTTTCTTAAATATACATGCATGTGTGTGTATTTATATACATATAAAATATATAATTATTATACACAGTGCACCCATATATTATGTAAACACAAACTTTTATTTTGGATGCGATTAATTCGCTGATTAATCATTTGACAGCCCTAATTATAATATTTGCAGATTGAGTTGCTTTTTATGTGCATAACGTATATGCTTACAAGCCCATATTTGCTCTGCAGTTGCGACTGGGATGAAGGGGTCAATGTTTCATGACCCTTTCAGCCCCTGCTGGTACGATCTTGTAACTACACTATCTGCCTGCATATGCATCTTACTCCAATGACCTGCTTTAAAGCATGACTAATTATTCATAATAATTAACATCTGTGTGTTTCAGCCTGTCTCCTGGCCTGAGGTCAATGGTGTTGTGTTGAGTTACTCAGTGTCCTGTCACAGTGAGCTGGATTCATCTCAGTGGACCTGCGCGCATTAAACGCATCCAGAAGCTCCTGCGTCCTCGTCGTCTCAACCGATCCCTGTCACTGCAAACTGACGGCTACCAACTCGGCCGGGACGTCACCTCCGGCTCACATCTACATACCCGCACACACAGATGCAGGTAAATCACTGATGTGAGGCTTCAGCGTGTTTGGGAGTTTCAGTGGAATAGATGTGTTGGAAAATGCAGCTGGACTGGTTTACATGGTTTCTAGCTGTTCCAAACCGGTGGTCATTTATGGTGATAGTTTGCAACCATAACTTTCTACTTGCAACATTAATGTAGAATTTAATGTGCATCACAGGTGTACATATATCATATTTGATTAATTTGATTAATTCAATGAATTTGAATGTGCTATATATATATATATATATATACAGCTATGGAAAAAAATAAGAGACCACTGCCAAATCAGCAGTTGCTCTGGATTTATTATTTATAATATAAATAATAAATCCAGAGCAACTGCTGATTTGGCAGTGATCTCTAATTTTTTCCATAGCTGTATATATATATATATATATACATATATATATATATATATATATATATATATATATATATATATATATATATATATATATATATATATATATATATATATATATATATATATATATATATATATATATATATATATATATATACATATATATATATATATACATATACATATACATATATATATACACTACACTATTTTTATGTTTTTAAAAGAAGTCTCTTCTGCTCACCAAGGCTGCAATTTTTTGATAAAAAAATACACAAAAAACACAGTAATATTGTGAAATATTATGACAATTTAAAATGACTTTTTATGTTAATATATATATAAATGTAATTTATTCCTCTGAAAAAAAGCTGAATTTTCAGCATCATTACTCCAGTCTTCAGTGTCACATGAACCTTCACAAATCACTCTAATATGATGATTTTATGCTCCAAAAACATGTATGATTATTATCCATGTTGAAAACAGTTTTTTACATTTTTATTTCAGGATTCTTTGATGAATAGAAAGTTAAAAGAACAGCATTTATTTAATTAGAATCTTTTCTAACATTATAAATGTCTTTACTGTAACTTTTGATCAATGTAACTCATCCTTGATGAATAGAAGTATTGATTTCTTATTTATTTCCCCCAAAAATAAAATACAAATTCTTACTGACCCCAAACTTTTGAAAGGGTAGTGTTTAATGTAACAAAAGCTTTCCATTTCAGATAAAAGCTGTTCTTTTGAACTTTCTATTCATCAAAGAATCCTGAAATAAAAATGTAAAAAACTGTTCTCAACATGGATAATAATCATACATGTTTTTGGAGCATAAAATCATCATATTAGAGTGATTTGTGAAGGATCATGTGACACTGAAGACTGGAGTAATGATGCTGAAAATTCAACTTTTTTTCAGAGGAATAAATTACATTTTAATATATATTAACATAAAAAAGGTCATTTTAAATTGTCATAATATTTCACAATATTACTGCGTTTATATATTAATTTATCAAAAAATTGCAGCCTTGGTGAAATAAGTTTGACTGTTTTAAGTCAAATAAAACTCAAATTAAAAATAAAAAGAGAAAATAATCAAATGAGAATAAGCAGTTTTATTTTTAAAGTATTTCATTCTCTGATTTGTTTTAAAAAAATAGTAATAATAATAATAATAAATATTTTTTTTTAATATACAAACTTTTTTTCATTAAAATTTTTGCAAAAAAAAAAAATGGTTGCTTTCTTTTATCATCATGACATCCTGCAAAAATCTCAAAGCAACTTCCTTGTGGACTTTAATGAAATAGTGACCATCATGTGGGAAATTTTGCACAAGCATTCATAAAACAACATCATCAGAAACCTTACGTTCATTAATCCCAAATTTATCTCCCATTTCCTGCACTGGAAGAACTCCCTCCCCCTCAGAATTTCAGCGTCACCCCATTGGACGGCACTCGTCTGAAGGTGGAATGGACAGCTGGACTGAACCAATCAGAGAGCGGCTTTGTGCTGCAGTGGAGTCCTGTGCCTCAGAGTGGACCAGCTAATCTGAACTGGGAACATATGAATAAAACTACAAGAAGTTTTAATCTCACAGGTCTGATCAATCACTTATACTCCTAATTAATGCGCACTGAGTCATTTTTTGTTTGATATGACAGTGGCCTGTTGATGTGGATCACAAGTTCATAGTTATTTCAAGTTCAGTAGACTTCATTTCATATTCATCTTTCATAAGAAGTGTTTTAGTTTTCATTCTATTTCGTCTTGAAAAAACATACTGTCGTTTTTACCATTCATAATCATAGTTTAATCAAATAACTCGAACAGTATGGTTTTAGTCCACGTCTGTGTGTGTGTTTTAGGTCTTCTGCCAGGAGTCCCATATAATCTGTCAGTCGTGAGTCTGTATGGGCGACGAGCAGGAAGTGACAAATCTGTCATTGCCTTCACACAGGAAGGAGGTCAGATGTTATTGAACTTTAGAGAAGAACGAGGCTAGTGGGATGTATTGGGATGTATAACTGTAAGGTTTTGAGTCAAAAGTCCAAATACATAATTGTATTACTATTTAGATAAAAAGCCATTACATTTTTTGTGGAAGATTTATATATATTATATTAATTATTATTATTATTATATCATTATATATGCAAGTATATTATTATATACATAACTCACCTATGAATTTATTCAAATTTTAACGTTTAACTTTATGTTTTTTACTTTAAACTTTTAATAATCTTTGGAACGCAAATTAAGTGAAATCTGAGAGTTTTATGCATCTCCATTGACAGCTATGCAATATATTAATATTTATTATTAATAAATTATTCTACTATTCTATTTAACTACTCTACTCATCAGTCCAGCTCATGGCAATACCGGTATTTAAATATCAAGATGAACACAATGAACAGTGTCTGTTTATGTAGTTAGCCCTCAAACCATATTCACTTTATAGCCCTTAATCCTGTAATTGTAGACAAATGTGGGCACAGAGGAATCAAGTGTGATACTAATTTTTATTTATTATAAATGTTATATCACTGTCTTCGGTAAAGTTTTATCCATCCATTTATGGTGTTTATTATTTATTAATTATTTAATTTTTATTAAATTTATTTATTTATTTTTATTATTTATTTATTTATTATTAATTTTTAATAATTTTTTTTATTGATTTACTTCAAAAAGTACCATATTTTCTATGTAAATTTTTATGTAGTAAAAAATTATGTAGTTTTATTTTTATTTTTTAACTACATTAAAATATCATTCCAAAAAGTTCTTAGAGCTAAAACCTAAAGATGAAGTGACTTTGTGTCTTATTTTGGCTTATTTTAGAATGCTCTAAATTACGGTGGCGTATTGCATTCACTTGAAGAAAAAAATCGACTCTGTTTTTCTGAATTAACGACTTTAATTATCTCAGAATTACAAGATAATTTTTCATGGAAAAAAGTTTTTGCTCTGTTTTTCTGAATTAACGACTTAATTTTTCATGAGAAAAAAAGTTTTTGCTCTGTTTTTCTGAATTAACAAATAAATATTTCATGAGAATTTTTTTTACTGTTTTTCTGAATTAACGACTTAATTTTTCATAAGAAAAAAGTTTTTGCTCTGTTTTCTGAATTAACGGCTTAATTTTTCATAAGAATTTTTTTTCATTCAGAAACACAGAGCAAAAAAAATTCCATGAAAAATTAACTCATTAATTCAGGAAAACAAGAGCAAAAAAAATTCTCATGAAAAATTAACTCGTTAATTCAGAAAAACAGAGCAAAAATTTTTTTCTCATGAAAAATTAACTCATTAATTCACAAAAACAGAGCAAAAAAATTTTCTCATGAAAAATTAACTGGTTAATTCAGAAAAACAGAGCAAAAAAAATTTTCTCATGAAAAATTAACTCATTAATTCAGAAAAACAGAGCAAAAAATTTTTCTCTTGAAAAATTAACTCGTTAATTCAGAAAAACAGAGTAGATTTTTTTTTCTTCAAGTGAATGCAATACGCCTCCGTACTAAATTCCAGTTTTTCCCGTTCATTTCTATGGGTGCCCATTTTGACCCAAATACAAGATTAAGGTTTTTTTTCACCCACTTTAACATTGTAGAATTGAGTCAAAAAAAATACAGTGTGTTCAGGAGGCAAACTTAGGAAAAGTAGCCAAGTCTTGTACCGCTCAGATCAAGGGAAGTATTTTTTAAATAAATAAAAATTATTTTGCCCACATTTGTCCAAAATACGTTTTTAGGGTTACAGTAAGTCTGTAAATGTGAACAAAGGCCGGTGTGAATGCTGTACTGATGTGTTCCTGTGTATCAGCGCCCTCTGTCGGCCCAAAGATGACAGTGCTGAAGACGAGCAGCAGCGGCGTTGTTCTGAAATGGGAACCTGTTCCTATAGAGAAACTTCATGGCTTCATCCAGCATTACACTGTTCTGTACAGTATAAACGGCCTAAGTAAGACACATCTTTTTTGCAAAATATTGAAAAGCTATATTTCAGAACAAAGCTTTAATTTTTGAGTTTGTGTGCATTTGAAGGTGAGAAGGTTTACACTCGTGCTGAGCAGATATCTCTGAGTGGACTAACAGCAGGAACATATAACATCTGTGTAATGGCTCACACTGCAGTAGGGGGCACCGCTGGGCCGTGCCTCATGGTGGCTGTGGGTAAGAATGACACCATTTGATATATTCATGCATGCCTGCATAAACACAATGTTATCTTTAAACCTGTCTCTGTCTGTGTGTGTGTGTGTCCAAAGGCCTTGAGGATGCACAAGTGATCCCCATACTGCTGTGCTCACTACTACTGAGCTTTCTGATACTAATAATCCCATTATGCTTGAGAGTGAGGTAAGATCATTTATAAATAAATCATGATTCAATGTTGGTCCAATATTTACAATCTCAAATAAATGGAGATAGCATATTAAAAACACTTTGCAGTCCAGTATGTTCTTTTATTTAAATAGAGAATGTCAGTGTTTGATAACATTAATATGATAACATACTAGCATGCAGTACTTACTGTCTCTGTATTTATATTTGTTTTTTTTTAGGATTAAACAGTGTCTGTGTCCGACCGTACCAGACCCCTCTAAAAGCAGCCTGTCCGTCTGGTCCAACACTAAACCATGTCAGGTAAACACAACCCTAGTTATAGTTATTCAGCGTGCTCAGGGATTCTTCGATACGACCCACTTGCTGATAGGAGGAAATATATACACCTCTTGGTATCAATATTATCTTAAACTTAAATATGTAGGTGAGAATATTTTTTGGCGAATTAATGCAATGCATATTCCAATATTAATGGTCAAAGATGTGGCCTAAAAATACGGGAGTGTATTGCATTCACTTGAAGAAAAAAATCTTCTGTTTTTTTCTGAATTAACGAGTTGATTATCTCAGAATTACGAGATAATTTTTCATGGAAAAAATGTTTTGCTCTTTTTTTCTGAATTAATGACTTGATGATCTCAAGAAACTCGTTAATTCAGAAAACACAAAGCAAAAACTTTTTTCCATGAAAAAATTATCTTGATAATTTTGAGATAATTAAGTCGATTTAATTCAGAAAAACAAAGCAAAAACTTTTTTCCATGAAAAATGATCTCGTAATTCTGAGATAATTAATTAGTTAATTCCGAAAAAAAGCAAAAACTTTTTTTTGAGATAATTAACTCGTTAATCCAGAAAAACAGAGCAAAAACTTTTTTCATGAAAAAATTATCTCATATTTCTGAGATAATTAAGTCGTTAATTCAGAAAAACAGAGCAAAAACTTTTTTCCATGAAAAAATTATCTCATAATTTTGAGATAATTAACTTGTTAATTCAGAAAAACAAAGCAAAAAAAATTTTCCATGAAAAATTATCTCGTAATTCTGAGATAATTAACTCGTTAATTCAGAAAAACAGAGTAGATTTTGTTTCCTCACGTGAATGCAATACACTTCCGTATAAAAACATGTAGTATATTTAGATATTTTTACTGGAAAACATATAATGTTTTCAAAAAATGTTAAGGACGAAAATAATTTTTGTATAGAGAACTCAGTTTCCACTAATACTAACAATTTTTAATACAGTTTTGTCAAAAGTTGGTGTACTTGGTTACCAAGTATAACAACAGTGTCAGAGAAAAATCATCCACAACATGAAATATGAATGGAGTGAAATCCTGGTAAATACACCTTGGAAACAGAATATTTTTTAATATATTTATAGAATATTATTATTAATATATTATTAGTTTGGAGTTTGAAATAATTAAGGAAGTTGTTCCTCATGTGACACTGAAGACTGGAGTAATGATGCTGAATATTCAGCTTTGCATCACATGAATAAATTACATTTTAAAATATATTTAAATAGAAAACAGTTTTGTAAACTGTAATTATATGTCCACTATATTACAGTTTTTATTGTATTTTTGATCAAATAAACACAGCCTTGGTAAGCATAAGAAACTTTTTTTACACACACATATATACAGCTATGGAAAAAATTAAGAGACCACTGCCAAATCAGCAGTTGCTCTGGATTTATTATTTATATTATAAATAATAAATCCAGAGCAACTGCTGATTTGGCAGTGGTCTCTTAATTTTTTCCATAGCTGTATATATTACTACAGCAAGACCAGTTTTTATTAAGTTCAACTCTTCTATGTTCAACAGTATAAACTTACATCCACCATGAGCTCCATCATCTCTATCGATCAGGCTACAAGCTATCATGATTACGCTGAGAAAGACTACGTCCCAGTTCAGGTATTAACCTACCACACTGTCCCACATGACAACAATAAGGCCGAAACCAAGACCAACGGCACTGGAACACACCTGGACCCCAAACCAGCACCAACTCAAGCTTTCCCGACACATCACCTCAACCGGAGCTACACCAAACCAGACCGAGTCATTCCTGCTGGATATACAGAAGACTTGAAGCCCTCCTTCGGCCGATCTCTTGTTTGATTCACTCTTCAGCTGTGAAAGGAATCCAGTAGATTTAGACGCCTACATCCATGTGTCCCTGAGCTACGCACCGTTTGTTACACCCGTGGACGCTAACAGAACTCCCGAGCGCGTCGAGTGTTCGCACTTCCTGCAGGTTTTACCAGAGTACACCAACATATAGTTCATCACAGCGTAAACAATGAGTCTTACGTGACTGGGTTTCACAATCCCACTCTCTCCAGCCAGCCCGCCAAAACATGTGCCCTCATATTAAACACCATCTTTGTGTGCATTCTGATGGACAGATATACACAGGCTTGGGAAGTAACAGGAGAGGAAGGCTGGTTGGGACGTAAAGCCAGATGCAATGGAATCTGATAACGGGTCTGGTGTAGACAGCCTCGGGTTTTATAATGGCTCTGGATTTACAGACGTTTCATTGGCAGGTTCACGAGATGACATTGTGACCTAGCAGGAACTGCTTATCCTCTCATCAGATCTCGTCAAGGTCAACGACTAGTCATTTCCACATGCGATACCTCTCTCTAAACCACTTTGATCTCAAGAAAGAAAAAGATGCATAAACCACTAATAACTACGGAGGCGTATTGCATTCACTTGAAGAAAATTTTTTTTGCTCTGTTTTTCTGAATTAACGAGTTAATTTTTCATGAGAATTTTTTTTGCTGTTTTTCTGAATTAATGAGTTAATTTTTCATGAGAAAAAAGTTTTTGCTCTGTTTTTCTGAATTAACAAGTTAATTTTTCATGAGAATTTTTTTGCTCTGTTTTTCTGAATTAATGAGTTAATTCTTTCATGGAAATTTTTTTTTGCTCTGTTTTTCTGAATGAAAAATTTTTCTTATAAAAAATTAAGTCGTTAATTCAGAAAAAACAGAGCAAAAACTTTTTTCTTATGAAAAATTAAGTCATTAATTCAGAAAAACAGAGTAAAAAAACTTTTTCTCATGAAAAATTAAGTCGTTAATTCAGAAAAATAGAGCAAAAACTTTTTTCTCATGAAAAATTAAGTTGTTAGTTCAGAAAAACAGAGCAAAAACTTTTTTCTCATGAAAAATTAAGTTGTTAATTCAGAAAAACAGAGCAAAAACTTTTTTCTCATGAAAAATTAAGTCGTTAATTCAGAAAAACAGAGCAAAAACTTTTTTTCTCATGAAAAATTAAGTCGTTAATTCAGAAAAACAGAGCAAAAACTTTTTCCATGAAAAATTATCTTGTAATTCTGAGATAATTAAGTCGTTAATTCAGAAAAACAGAGTAGATTTTTTTTCTTCAAGTGAATGCAATACGCCACCGTAGATAACACTTACAAACTGCATGGAAAAAAATGTGCCAGGTGGGAAAATTGCTTCTGTCGCATGGAAACTTATTAAAATATTTTAATAAAACTGTGCTGTCGACAGCGTTTGTTTTTCTCATTTTTTATTATCTTATGGTGCTTTTTGAAAACTTAAAGTATTCACATTGTTACTTTCATTCTGACATAGTCAAGGACAAACTTTCCCCTTCATGGGACTGGTTACATCATGGACACATCTTGCATAATTCAATTATACAGACCTGTTTAACTTGAGGAACTAAATTTTCCTGTTTATTATTGTGCATTGTGTTTTTCTGATGGTCTTAACTAGCACTGCTGCTTGCTTTAAACCTGTCGTCTGCTTTACTCTGTCCTGCCTTTATCTGGCCTTTTGCCTGATTACATGCGTTAGTTTATGACTGTTTTGAACATCAGAGAAAATACATTGTTTACTTGTTTTCCGATATCAAACAAAACTAAATTCTAACTAGTTTTGGATATCTGTCAGAACTCAATTTGAACTGGTTTTGGATATCTGTCAGAACTCAATTTGAACTGGTTTTGGATATCTGTCAGAACTCAATTTGAACTGGTTTTGGATATCTGTCAGAACTCAATTCGAACTGGTTTTGGATATCTGTCAGAACTCAATTCGAACTGGTTTTGGATATCTGTCAGAACTCAATTCGGAACTGGTTTTGGATATCTGTCAGAACTCAATTTGAACTGGTTTTGGATATCTGTCAGAACTCAATTTCGAACTGGTTTTGGATATATGTCAGAACTTAATTCGAATTAGTTTTGGATATCAGTCAGAACTCAATTCGAATTAGTTTTGGATATTTGTCAGAACTCAATTCGAACTGGTTTTGGATATCAGTCAGAATTCAATTCGAATTAGTTTTGGATATAGACAGACCTCAATTCGAACTGGTTTTGGATATCTGTCAGAACTCAGTTGGAACTGGTTTTGGATATCTGTCAGAACTTCAATTTGAACTGGTTTTGGATATCTGTCAGAACTCAATTGGAACTGGTTTTGGATATCTGTCAGAACTCAATTCGAACTTAGTTTTGGATATCTGTCAGAATTCAATTCGAACTGGTTTTGGATATTTGTCAACTCAATTCAAACTGGTTTTGGATATCTGTCAGAACTCAATTCGAATTAGTTTTGGATATCTGTCAGAATTCAATTCGAACTGGTTGTGGATATTTGTCAACTCAATTCGAACTGGTTTTAGATATCAGTCAGAACTCAATGGGTTTGGATATCAGTCAGAACTCAATGGGTTTGGATATATGTCAGAACTCAGTTCGGACTAGTTTTGGATATCAGTCAGAACTCAATTCGAACTGGTTTTAGATATCAGTCAGAACTCAATGGGTTTTGGATATCAGTCAGAACTGCAGTTCGAACTGGTTTTGGATATCTGTTGGAACTCAATTTCGAACTGGTTTTGGATATCAGTCAGAACTCAATTCGAACTGGTTTTGGATACTGTCAGAACTCAGCTCGAACTGGTTTTGGATATCTGTCAGAACTCAATTCGAACTGGTTTTGGATATCAGTCAGAACTCAATTCGAACTGGTTTTGGATATCTGTCAGAATTCAGTTCGAACTGGTTTTGGATATCTGTCAGAACTCAGTTCGAACTGGTTTTGGATATCTGTCAGAACTCAATTCGAACTGGTTTTGGATATCAGTCAGAACTCAATTCGAACTGGTTTTAGATATCAGTCAGAACTCAATTGGAACTGGTTTTGGATATCAGTCAGAACTCAATTCGAACTGGTTTTGGATATCTGTCAGAACTCAGTTCGAACTGGTTTTGGATATCTGTCAGAACTCAGTTCGAACTGGTTTTGGATATCTGTCAGAACTCAATTCGAACTGGTTTTGGATATCAGTCAGAACTCAATTCGAACTGGTTTTAGATATCAGTCAGAACTCAATTGAACTGGTTTTGGATATCAGTCAGAACTCAATTCGAACTGGTTTTGGATATCTGTCAGAACTCAGTTCGAACTGGTTTTGGATATCTGTCAGAACTCAGTTCGAACTGGTTTTGGATATCTGTCAGAACTCAATTTGAACTGGTTTTGGATATCAGTCAGAACTCAATTCGAACTGGTTTTAGATATCAGTCAGAACTGAATGGTTTGAATCAGTGGAATTCATTGAAACTGGTTTGATATGTCAGAACTCGTTCGAACTGGTTTTGGATATCTGTCAGAACTCAATTCGAATTGGTTTTGGATATCAGTCAGAACTCAATTCGAACTGGTTTTGGATATCTGTCAGAACTCAGTTCGAACTGGTTTTGGATATCTGTCAGAACTCAGTTCGAACTGGTTTTGGATATCTGTCAGAACTCAATTCAAACTGGTTTTGGATATCAGTCAGAACTCAATTCGAACTGGTTTTGGATATCTGTCAGAACTCAATTTGAACTGGTTTTGGATATCTGTCAGAACTCAATTCGAACTGGTTTTGGATATCAGTCAGAACTCAATTCGAACTGGTTTTGGATATCAGTCAGAACTCAATTCGAACTGGTTTTGGATATCAGTCAGAACTCAATTGGAACTGGTTTTAGATATCAGTCAGAACTCAATTTGAACTGGTTTTGGATATCAGTCAGAACTCAATTCGAACTGGTTTTGGATATCAGTCAGAACTCAATTCGAACTGGTTTTGGATATCAGTCAGAACTCAATTCGAACTGGTTTTAGATATCAGTCAGAACTCAATGGGTTTGGATATCAGTCAGAACAGTGCCAGGTATTGTTTAATATACAAATGAATATAATTAAGCAATCCCCTTGTAAAATTTTTGTGAGCTGTATCTGAGGATAAACCAGACTACGCGAAGAGGAAAAGACAGTGAGAGAGTCGCTAGGCGAGCATTTGGAACATTTTGTTGGGAATGTTGTGGCTTTAGGCCAGAGTTCACCACCGCTGGTCCATCTTTCCTGCGACTGGAATTCCCAGACAAAGTCCCTCTTTGTTTGGACAGACGGGCCAGGGCAGTGTCACACACACATCCGGCTCCACAGAGTTGATCTTCGGTGACAAGAGCGCAGATCGGCCGCGTGCCAGAGCTGGTGCAGCAATATTTATTGTGGATGAAATGTGTTATTGTTGACAATAGATGGATATTCACGCTGACCTGCCAGAACTGCGCTAACACACTCCTCGCATTCCACAAGTCCTTCGGGAATTTGTCAGCCTGCGAATGTGGCTCAAAAGGAATGGATTAATGCTTAGCACACAATTTGTCATTCCTATAGTAATTTTCTCAAGGCTAGGTATGCAAATATTCTGATAAAGCACATTTCATTGTTATTTGACTTATATAGTGAACAGAAAATGAGCTTGTGTTATTCTTATCTCAAGTCACAAAGGTTAATATTTGAAAGTAAACACTCAATTTGAGGAAATATGTGCATATACATTGACTATACATGTGCTGAGTGTGTTGAGCATATGTTGGACTTTGGTTATATTTATTGATATTTCTTGGGTGTGGTGATTGATCATAGCTATTTCCTTTGCACTTTGACTGCTCTGTGTAGATCTTTTATGTATGGAGAAATTAAAAAGTAAAAAGTGCATGTTAGCTTTTTCTCTCTGTGTAGATGTTTTGTTAACTTTGGGTATTTTTGTATTTAACTTCCATAGTGTTATCAGAGCAATAGCACAACTTGGCAAAACATCCTGGACAAAGGAATAACAGGCGTAGTGATTATTAGGGTTCATTTACTTAAGAACTAAAAATAAGCTGGATATATAAACAATCTTTTGTGTATTTTGTATTGTGTGAGACAAGTTTGCACATCTTTTCCAGTTGAAGTAGCATAAATAACTACTCCGGCATCCATGGTGTGTAAAATAAATTGGGGTTAAACATATACAATGCAATTAACAGAGGAAAAAAATACTATAAATCATTAACTACATCCAAATGATGCTATTATTATGAAAATTCTGTCATTAATTACTCACCCTTGTGTCGTTTCAAACTCGGTAAGACCTTCGTTCATCTTCGGAACACAAATGAAGATCATTTGAATGAAATCTGAAAGCTTTCTGTCCCTCCCTTGCTATGCAACTACCACTTTCAAGACCCAGAAAGGTAGTAAAGACATCATTAAAGTGATCCATGTGACTGCAGTGGTGTAACCTCAATTTTATATAGCGGCAAAAGTTTTTTGTTAGTGCAAAACGCATAATTTACCACAAAATATTCATCTTCAACATGCGTTCACGCAACAACATCTGCTCTCGCGTTGCATCGTGGTGCTCTCATGAATGCACATTGGAGATTAATATTGTGTAAATAAAGTGGTAAATTGTAGTTTCCATGTACACAAACAAAAGCACTTGTGTTGCTTCATAAAATTAAGATCTTTTTAATTAAATTTGAGAGCTTTCAGTCCCTCCATTGACAGCCTATGCAACTACCACTTTCAAGCCCCAGAAAGGTTCAGATTTTCTGAGGCTAGCAATAGCTTTGAAAGCGTGATATCCCGCCCTTCCTTTAGAGTGTCTTTAAAGCCACAACTCCTTCAAAAGTTTCAAAACACATGAAGACGTACAGCAGTGAGTACACAAAAGAATCACGAGAGACGGCGTTAACCCTCTGGGGTTCTTCGTTTAACAGTCACACTCGGGACCTTTGGGTCAAAATTGACCCAAAGGGTGGGATTCATATTTAAAAAAGAAAATCATTCTTTTTTTTTTTTTACTTGTTTTTTTATATTTTTTTCTTTTCTTTTTTGGTGTTTTGAGAAAAATAAAAAAAAATATATATATATATATATATATATATATATATATATATACAGCTATGGAAAAAAATTAAGAGACCACTGCCAAATCAGCAGTTGCTCTGGATTTATTATTTATATTATAAATAATAAATCCAGAGCAACTGCTGATTTGGCAGTGGTCTCTTAATTTTTTCCATAGCTGATATATATATATATATATATATATATATATATATATATATACACACACACACACACATATATATATATAATTAGTATTAATGCAATAATTATGACCAAATTTTCCCCCATTGAATAAAATACAAAAAATATTTTTTTAAAAATATATTTTTTAAATTTTTTTTAAAGCTGTATTTCATTTTGGAGTCAAGCCTAGGCCTCATAAAAGCAATTTTTGAAATTAGATGGATGCCATCTCGGACAAACTGAGCTTTTTAAAAATGCAACACACATGTATAATCTGAATTTTTTGGTGTGTTTGTGTGTGTGGATGTGTCTGTTTTGCACTCTTGATGTTTTATAGATTCACCCCTTCACTGTTGTGTGCTGTTTTTCAAGATCGTTAAACTAAAAAAAAACTCAGTATTTTCAAATTTTTGCCAATTTCCCATTCATTTCCTATGTGGGTCATTTTTGACCCGAAGGTCCTGAGTGTGACTATTTTTTTTACGACCACTTAGACTTTTCAAATCATGTCCCCATTTTTTTCGGGTGTTCATATACCAAGTACAAATAAAGTCAACAAGTTTCAGACCATTCCGATGAAACTACGATTTTTAACATTTTTTTATTTAAACGCTTCGGGTCATTATTGACCCGAATAACCCCAGAGGGTTAAACTACCTCATGTCTCAAAGCACATAACAATAATAACGAACATAAACAACTTTAAGAGCGCAGACCACCTGACTGCTGGAGAAATTATTTCAGCGTTGATAAAAACACATAAATTTGAGTCATAAAGCGGTCATATATTAGCCTCGCGAGACCATCCTGATCTCGCGAGCTTTCAAGGTTTCACTCGCAGATCAGTCTGGATACTTTCCGTTAAAGAAAATTTGGGAGCAGTTCACCAAACGAACGTCCAATCAGCGTTGGCTTTGAGGCGGGTTGAGGTGTGACGCAATCAAGCGGAAGCAACGCGATCTGAGAAACATTTTCAGACAGCGGTAGTCCTAATTCTTTTAGCCGCTCGCTAATGCTTTTTTCTCTTGCATCCTTCTTGTGAAATATGGACCGGGCAGCTGAAATGGTGCCTTTTATTCGCAAATTGTAGTTACATAAACGGCAAATATCCTTTGCCGACATGTTGCTTTGCTGAGCTAACGAGCCTTTACCTGCAGCAGCAAGTTAGTACGTCATGTGCTTCGTTGATCTGATTGGTTGATTTGGCCCGTCTATCACCAACATAGGCCAATCAGCTAACCAGTATTTTCGCCCCTTACCAAAACTTCTTCAACGGAAGAGTTTCCAGATGGATATGCGGAGCAAATCCATCTGGCGGAGTCAGGTTAGTCATATATATCGTTACAGGTTTCTAATCTGCAAATGACAGTTATGGTGTGAATGCAGCATATAACGCTAAGCTGGTTGTTTTGCTTCAGGATCGAGGAACTGTAAAAGTTGCTGCTGTTTTGGTGCTCGGAGATGACGCTCTAAATCATAGACTGTAAAAAATAAAGGTCTGTGACGTCACCCATAGACTCTCTGAAGAACGGGTTTGAGGCTGTTTATGGGGGGATGGGCGGCGCCATACTGGAAAATCTTGGAAAAGACTAAATACAAAAGTTTGAGAAAGGATACAGAGGTGGTATGATGTGTTGTGTCAGATCGTTAAATTCACTCGGCGCAGCCTGTTATCAGCTGTCAATCAAAGTTAACCGCCCTTATTTGTCATTCATTTTATATCTAAATATATGATCTAAACTAACGAGTTCGAAAAACATTCACTCCCCTCACAGTTGTCAGGCATGCATAGCATATTGAAGACTACAATAAAAGTCCATGGGACTGAACTGTAAATATGAATTTATGCTGTGAAAACGGACATTTTAACATGACGTCTATGGATATTTGTTCCCTTTTGGGACCAGCCTCTAGCGGATTTGAGATGTATTGCAGTTTATCGCACTTCCGCGTAGGCTTCATTTTTCAGAGTAGAATGTTGCCGCTTGGGTATAAATCTGAGCATGAAAAAACACGCTGATGATGTGTGATATAATGAGCAGGTGCATGGAGTAATGGAAATATTATGTTGATAGACCACTTAACTTTGTTTGCTATCAGGATGTTGAGAGAACTAGCAAATTAGGTTATTATCCATTGCTTTGTTTGTGGGGAAAATAAACATAATTTACCACTTTATTTACAAATTATTAATCTCCACGCGCTATAGTAATTCTTGAAGTAGCCTATATGACACAAGAACTATTATCAACATTAGGCTATATTTGTGTGCGCCTACACACCGTTACACCGGCTACACTAGTCTAAACGAGCTAATCTTTCTATTATATTTCTCTCTTCGACTCCAGTGTGTGCGTGTGTGTGTGTGAGAGAGAGAGAGCGAGAGAGAGAGAACACCGATTGACGTCAGCAGTGGGCGTGTACCTGGGAGAGTAAAATCAGTTCAACCGTTTGTGGTTCAGTCTTCACTTTTCAAGCGTTTTGTTCACTCGCGTGAAACTCGCGTCCGTGAAATTAGCCCGCGTGAGGGAGGACGCGTTACATCATCAGCTCACCTTTATCGCAGGTGACACAGAACACCCGGAAGAACGCGCGCATCGAGTATCATACGAGTCGCTTCAGTTTCCTTAAAGCCCAGAAGAGCTCATCAGATCACAGTCATGTCAGACCTGAAGAAGAACAAGCTGTTTATTGTGCTGATGGATGTTGTGTGTGTGCTCATGGGTAAGTCGATCTTTTATTACAAATGCATTTCTTCTCTAAGCCGATGATTGTGAAATCCAGCCTGAGTTCACCGAAGTTCACCTGCAAACTTTAACTTTCTTCCCATAGGATACAAGCACATCTCACACTACACATTATATCTGGGTCAGTGACTGACCATTGTCTGATATAAAACCATTGTCAGTTGTTAACATAATATACCCAGTTCTTAATATATATCTTGGTTTCATTCATTTTTTTAAAGTTAACACCCTTTCCCACATATTTACTTAATTAAAACATTCTCAAATCTTTAAATGATAAAGTGTGTATATTGCAAATTCTCATGGCTAGGCCTACTCAATTTGACCTGAAAAAAATATTTTTATTTTTATTTCCTTTGAAAGGTCAAAAATGGATTATGACATTGCTTTCAGAAATTAAAACCATTCATCGTAGAACAATTATTTTGTATGAATTGCATTTTTAATTGCATTTTAAATGCATTGTTTTAATAGATATGACAAAACAAAAAAGTGTCATGTCAGTGACTAATACATTCTTTTCTTTTTTACGAGCTTATGACTTTATATTTTTAATTTACCTTAATTTAAAGCTGCATTCTGGTTAAAAATGATCCAAAATAAGGAGAGATTCAAGCACATCTTTGCGTCATTACGTCACATCTGTACACATAAAGAAAAAGTCTCGGCTAGTATAAGCTATATTTTCCTTGCAGCGCTGTGTTAATACATTAATTAATATGCTAATACGTTCTTTTTTAATTAAATACTAACATTTTCATTACAATTATGACATGAACAAAACTTGATCATATTCTCCAGCATGGTTTGAGATGCTGAGCCTCATTGGAAATACATCTGACCGTCCATACAAAGAGTCACATGATCAATGTCACTAGTTTGCATTTGATTAGTAGCCTACAAATAGAGCAGAATCATTCATTATACATCACAAACGTGATATTTTGTCGTACATTGTTTTCCAATTAAAAAATTGGGGTCTCCATTGACCCCATCAATCCATAGTTTTACCATCAAATCATTTATGTCATACTAACTGTAACTTCGGAGCTTGTTCACACATGCAGTGCTTTATTTGAATAAATCAATCTTATGTTACAAAAGGACTGAAACTCTTTATTTGCTTAATTATTAGTTGAGATGCAGCAATTATAGTAACTGTTGGTGATATGTTCCCATTCCTGCTTTTTATGTTTTCTGTGCCACTGAAACTTTGATTTGAGATTCTGCTTTGTATTTTGCCACCAAGTCCTATTCGAGGCAGCACATAATAACACCTGTAATATCACACCAGTGAAATGAACTGTGCAAGCATTATCCGATGCACTCCTCTACTGAAGCAAAGGCTATATCATTCATCACAGTAACAATACTGACCTTTAGGAGTGTCTCCATGCATAATTATAGTTAAAGTGAACAATGCCTTCTAAAGAGCGGCTCATATATGCTTCAGTTCTTCTGTGCGGTCTAGTAGACTTGTCCAGATGACTCAGCGTAGAGTGAATAACATTTGTAAATCGATTTTACTTGGTTCACTTAGTGTGAGTCAGATTTACATCCAAGAAGTGTTCATTTACTGTTGCTGACTCAGCAAACTCTCACAGATGAGTCTCAGGATCATTATATCAATGCCAGTATTGGTGTATTGGGATCTGTTTTCATTTAAAGCAATAGTTCACCCGAAAATACTAATTCTGTCACCATTTACATTCAAAAAATAAATATACAAGCACTGTGATATGACTTCTGATAGGTTTGACTGTGATGGAGGGGAAGATTTTCAGTGAATAACAGTGTATTCCTCACACAAAGCTCACAAATTGTTTTAAAAGACTTGGAATGTAGTGTTTGAATTGCATGAACTACTTTTATAGAGTTTGACAGTGCTTACTAGTGTTGCCAACCATTCCGTTTAATACGAAATCATTCCGTATTTGACACGTAAATGTCTTGTTCCGTATTGAACTAATACGGAACACACTTTTTCCGTATTTTGAGAATCAATTCAGTGCAAATCCATGACTGTCACATAGCTTCTACTATATGTCAGACAGACTATGAATGAACGAAGACCTGCTATAAGGATATAATGGAAAATTCGGGGGCTTGGCGCCCCTTGGTGGGGGTAATGGTAATGACGTAGAGTTGTCTCATTGGTCGCACATCAGAGGCGCCAGCGTCATTGGATGTGCAGTTGTGGGCCGGCATAGATATATGCAGCATAGATACTGTATATACACAGCTGTGCAGCTGCAAATGCGTTTTACATATAGGCTTCAGTAAATCGAAGAAAAGGAGTTTACGAAGACATTTGTAGGCTAAGAAAAACTACTAAATTAAAAATATACTTTTTTTGCACTTGAAAGTTCGCACTCTATTTAATAAGTTCGCACAAGGCTACACAAAACTGTTTTTTTTTTTCTTAAAAGAAGTGTAAGCCGATGAGTTTTAATTGTTATACGTTGTACTTGTTGAAATTAAAAATAAAACATATTATAATCCAAAAGAATCCATGGTTCATTGTTGGCAAAATGATCATGATACTCTGTAAAAAATTATGTGATAATTTAACGGTAAAAAAACGTAAAAATGCTGAAGTGCAAAACTGTTAATTGGTTAACAGAAAGTTTCCGTACTGTAAATAATCTTATGGGACTCTTGATTTAATTCTACATTAAAATACCGTTAAAGTTACAGCTTTTAAAGTGAAAAAGAACAACTCATTAACGTAAATTGACATTCCCACAATTTCCTGTGTGACGCTGCACAGTTTATGTATTTTGATGAAATAACTATGTTTCCTCATAGTTTTCTTGTTTTTTTTTTTCTAATCAGTTTTAGGGTTTTATGTTACATTTAATGTTGTTAAATGGATGTTTTATTGCATTTTTTTAAATTTCATGTGTTACCATGATCGTGTTTAATGTGTGTGTGAATGGCACTGTGCAGCTTCTTTGTAACTTTATGTGGAAAAGCTGCTTGTGATGAGCTTTGATTCATCATGTGACTCGTCTCTGCTGTGATGATTGGTGGATGTCAATGTATTACAATGGTACAAAAACAGATATCAATACTTTAATAGTTTGGTATTAACATTATGTCAGATAATGAAATATGATATATAACTGTAAATTTTAAGTTAAGTCTGTAAAACCAATAACGCTGCTACCATATTTTTGACAGTAAAGTTCTGGCGACCACAGCTGCCGTTTTTTACCGTAAAAATTATGTTGTTTTTTGTTGTTTTTTTACAGTGTAGCCTTTATCTAGCCTATGTGGTACAGTCATTAATTAGGCATACTTTGCTATTCTATAAATATAGGCCTAATAAGTTGCATTATAATATGCCGTAATGTATGAATTTCCGGGGTCATTTCTTCCGTGTAACAGAATTTAATGTTATTTTTTGAATTGCCTGGAAAAAAAAAACACTGATTGCAGTGTGTAAACTTGTTTGCAATTTATGGGAGTTTTTGCAAAATTAAATGAAATTGACATGTTTCCATTTGGCGTATTTTCAATTTGTGCAATTTGAAGGGCAATTGAATTGTGGCTCCTGTGAATGGAATTCACATCCACATTACAGTGTGGGCGTGGCCTACAGGTAAACCCCACCTGTGCCATTCAGTGGGAAGACGATAGTGTGAACTGTCAACAAAGTGTGCTGAAATAATAACTCTAATGCAGGCGTTTGTCTGCACATTCCTGCTGCACTGTTTGCATGTGTGAATGTGCTGCGACGCTGCGTGTTAAGGCTTGCTGTAGAATCAGGTCAGTGCTAGTCACACGCTATTCTCTACTGTCAACACCGGATAGGGATTGCTCTCAAATCATCTACATTTACATGTTTGTCCAGACAAAGGCAAATATTTGTACATGTGTTTGGTTATGGAAGCGGCCAGAAAGGGTAAATTAGTGTGGAGTTGGATGCTCATATGCTGAGTAGCTCATAACTGGGCTATTTAAAATAAAAATGAAAACGCAGTTATAAAGTTGCAAAGGCTGTGATTTATTGCGTGTTTCAGAACAAATCGCAGCACTGGGTTCTTTTACACCTGTGTTTTCAGCATCTCAGAGGCTCGGTTCAATGTTGCTCCGCGTGAACTCTGCATCTGCTCTGAGTTTGCAGATCTGTGGATTGCTTTTAATATGCATTTGAGTCACAATATGCGTCAACCATCTTCCCGTATTTGTAATAAGTGGTTATCAACCCTTAAATTTTACACCAAAATAAAAGCTTGCTTGATGGTTTAACATTTGAAAATGAAGATGAAGAAAGCCATAATATTAGTATTGTATTTTTACAGTTGTCTTGTAAAATACAATTATTAAGGATTTTTCTTTAATACAATTTTTACTGAGAAATATTACAAAAGTAATATATATATGTATATATATATATAGTGAGCCCGTTCTCATCCTTTAGCGTCACATAAAGCGCTTTATGACAAAACGGCGCTATACTTACGCACATGGTACCCTTTATCGTTTATATAACACGCGAACTCAAGGCTGTCATAAATTCCCCTACCCTACCCCACACCTAAACCTAACCATCACAGCGCGTGTTATATAAACGATAAAGGGTACCATGCGCGTAGTATAACGCCGTTTTGTCATATAACGTTCTATATGACGCTAAAGGATGAGAGACGCGTTGTATATATATATATATATATATATATATATATATATATATATATGGGCTTTGCAAAAATTAATTGCGATTAATCGCATCCAAAATAAAAGTATGTGTTTACATAATATATTTGTGTGCTGTATATAATTATTTTGTATATATAAATACACACACATGCATGCATGTATTTAAGAAAATGTGTTATTATATATAAAATATTTATAGAATATAGATTATGTATATATATATATATATATATATATATATATATATATATATATACAGAATTTAAGCGCAAATAATTCTTAAATATATACATGCATGCATAGGTATTTATATATACAAAATAATTATATACAGCACACACAAATATATTATGTAAGCACAGACTTTTAGTTTGGATGCGATTAATCGCAATTAGCTTTTGCACAGCCCTAATATATACTATTTGACTATTTGACTATTTCGTAAATATTATTTACGAACTTTTATGTTGGATGTTATTGATTACGATTAATCAATTTGATTATTATTGGAAATATTATTATTGGTTTTTGAAATTATATTGCTATTATTTTATTTTGATTTTTTTTAGTTATAAAAAATGTTTTTTTCTTAGATCATGCAATCATAGATCTGAGCAAATAGAGATTTGAAGCTGAACTCTTTTCACACCTAGCAACCACCTTAAACACCATAGCAACTGAATATCAATGTCCTAGATCCATTAATGATTCTCAAGCACAGCAATCGGTCCATCTGGATGTGTATAGAGAAGCCTTTGAGGGAAAATAACAGACGTTTGTCGAATATAATTGCTGATATAGAAGATGTAAGTGGCACTTTCTTCTTTCGGTTTGTCTAAATTGTATTTTCAAAGGATATTGTTCACTTTTGGCTCTGAAATTGCATTATAGTCCAGCTCTGGTGCTAATGTTCCACGATTACGATTCACTGCCTGTTTAATATCCCGCCTTTCTAGATAAAGTTCCCTTCACGGCTCATTGGTAGACCTTTGAGGGGTTTGGTATTGGAAAATCTCTGCAGTGTTGGGATTGGCAGGTTGCATTGTTTATGACATTTGAGCAAATCCTCAGATGTCCACACCCTCAGAACTTCATACACATGTAGAAACAGTTCAAAGCTCTTCATACTGAAACGGGTTGTGAAAATGTTAGATTTGAAATGCTAAATGTTCCTTTAAAGCCTCACTCTTAAAGGCATAGTTCACCCTAGAATCAAAATGTCATCATTTAAGCTCTGTGGTGTTGTAAGTGGGATACTCCACTTTTTTGGAAATGGGAAATAATTCCCCAGAGTTAAACATTTGGGTTTTTCCGTTTTCAAATCCATTCAGCCGATTTTCTGATATTTAGAAGAATATCAGTAACCAGACAGTTTCTGGTCTCATTGACTTCCATAGTAGTATTTAAACTATACTATGGAAGTCAGATGAGACCAGAAACTGTTGGTTACTGATATTCCTCTAAATATCAGAAAATTAGCTGAATGATTTGAAAAGCGGTAAAACTCAACTGTTTAACTCTGATGGAGTTGTAAAATTAGCCTATTTCCAAAAAAAGTGGAGTATCCATTTAATGCTGTATCTTTCTTTTATGGACCACAAAAGGAGAATAAAAAAGTCCATATAATGGCAGTGAATAGCGACCAGCATCAAGCTTTTTAAAATATATGCAAAAGTATCACAGAATGATCCAATGCGACATGTGCCGTAAATTACAAGTGTTCTGGGGTATAGGATTTGGTGAAAAACAAACCGAAATTTAATGGAGACATATTATTTAATGAAATTCTTGATCTTGTCCATTGGTCTACTCTGCATAGCTGCACAACAGCTGGTAAAGTGTATTTACTCTATTAAAGAGTTAAAGGAGTAGTTCACTTTAAAAAAAAAACTTTTCTTAAAAATTTACTCGCCCCATGTCATCCAAGATGTCCATGTCATTCTTTCTTCAGTTGAAAAGAAATTAAGGTTTTTGATGAAAACATTCCAGGATTTTCTCCATATAATGGACTTCATTGGGAACCAAACGGTTCAGGGTCCAAATGAGAGTTTCAGTGCAGCTTCAAAGGGCTTTAAACGACACCAGACAATGAATAAGGGTCTTATCAAGGACCCTTCGAGTCATGACTTCGAAAAAGATTCGATTCATTTTGATGAACGAGTTCGAACAGGAGAGTCACGAATGCTCATCACAGAACAGAGCAAGGCGAGCATTTGTGCTTATAAAACTTAAACTTTTTTATTTATTTTTTTATTTATTTTCCGTTTCGCTTGATAAGACCCTTATTCATTCGTCTGGTGTCGTTTTAAACCATTTGAAGCTGCACTGAAACTCTCATTTGGAACTTTGAACTGTTTGGTTCCCATTGAAGTCCATTATATGGAGAAAAATCCTGGAATGTTTTCATCAAAAACCTTCATTTCTTTTCGACTGAAGAAAGAAAGACATGGACATCTTGGATGACATGAGTGACAGTAAATTATCAGCAAAAGTTTTTTTAAAGTGAACTACTCCTTTAAGGAAAGTTATAATGACGGTTGAACACAAAAAAATATCTTCATTTGTGTTGCAAAGATGAACGAAAGTCTTACGGGGTTGGAACAACATGAGTAATTATTGACAGAGTTTTCACAGGACTTCAAGGTTCTCCATCACTGCCAATAACGAACCTTAATTTTTAATGTGTACAGGGATGCATGGGATTGAAACTTCATCTGTATGAGTTGATTTCCTCTTTCCTTTGATGCATCAGCAGTTTTAGAAGAATTCATGAGTTCTTGTTTGTGTTTGGCTCATAAAGTCTTCCACAGGATAAGAGGTTAAGAGTCTCTGCTGTTCTGTATTTCCTCTTCCTGTAAGTCCCATGATTCCTACTGAATTATTGGAAATGCTCCAGCTAAACGTATTTGCCTCGTCTATAGAATTTGACCACCTTGAAGAATGTTAATTACAGGATTTCCTCGACCGAACTGTAGAGTTTAAATGGAAGAAAAAATATGTTTAGTCATTACTTCACCCTCGTGCTCTTCCAAATCTGTGTGACTTTCTTTTGTGGAGTTTGTTGGTTGAGTTAGTTGACATTTAGTTGCAAAGTTATAATGTCCTAAAGTAGACATGAAAATCAAGTGTAAGTTTTATTTCTGGGTGAACTATCCTTTTAATAGTTAAAAAACATTTTCTTCCAATCCTTCAGATGTGATCTGGACCTGAGAAAGTTTGCGTGCTTCCATAACTCGTTTGTTTGCCTCAATTCTGTGAGTAACTGTGAGAAAGGTCTGTTTGTGATGGTTCAGTACAACAGAAAAATATTGCATGAGATATTTAGTTTACTTTTATATAGATGAGGCTTGTGAGAACGAGCTCTTGCCATTTGATTTGGGGTGTTTTGTTCTCTTCTCTCTGAATTAGTTTGGGACGGCCTTTGGCCAGATAACATCAGATAACATGCCAAACTGATTTAACCCAAATCCTCTGATTTTCAGAGAAGCTGTTGTGCTAAACGCTGAAAGGCTCTGAATTTAATTCTTATCAGATGCGTTCCTTCCTTTTCTTTTAAGCCATGTCTTTAATTTCCCCTTCCCTACATCTGTGTTTGGATGCTTTTTAAGTTTGTCAGATCTGACCAAATTTCCTCATTGTGTTTATTTTTGTGGGCACAAATGAGCAACAAATGGCTAAAATGATTGGGCATGCTGGAAGCTTTCTGTTGCTTATTCTCCCTGGCTTCATCCCAATTTGCACCTATACTAAGTATGCAAAAGTAGGATTTCCAGATCATAGTATGTTGAAAATATCATGCCAAAGGTGTCTGGATGGTGTGACATGCACTGATAAACCATTGAATAAGAACAGGTAAATGCCATTTTTTTGTCCATTTTAGGTGCTAATGATGTACATTTTAGGTGCTATTATGTACATTTTAGGGGCTATGATGTACATTGTATGTGTACATTTTAGGTGCTAATATGGACTTTTAGGTGCTATTATGTACATTTTAGGTGCTATTATGGACATTGTATGTGCTAATATGTACATTTTAGGTGCTAATATGGACATTTTAGGTGCTATTATGGACATTGTATGTGCTAATAATATGTACATTTTAGGTGCTATTATGTACATTTTAGGTGCTAATATGGACATTTGAGGTGCTGTTATGGACATTTTAGGTGCTGTTATGGACATTGTACATGTTAATATGTAGATTTTAGGTGCTAATATGGACTTTTAGGTGCTAATATGTGCATTTTAGGTGCTAATATGTACCATTAAGGTACCAATATGCACCCTTTAGGTACAAAAGTGTACTATTTGAAAAGGTACCGCCACAGTGACAGCTTTTGTACCTTTTTTCTGAGAGTGACAGAGTGTCAGTTTTAAATTCATATTGACTTGGCATGTGTGAAGTACAAGGTCTCCAAGCTTCCACAGCTTTACTGGTCAAAAGTTTGGGGTTGAAAGATTTAAAAGAAGCCTCTTATTCTCACCAAGGCTGCATTTATTTGCTCAAAAATACAGTAAAAACAGTAATATTGTGAAATATTATTACAATCTAAAATAACTGATTTGTATTTGAATATATTGTAAAATGTAATTTATTCCTGTCATCAAAGCTGTATTTTCAGCATCATTACTCCAGTCTTCCATGTCATGATCCTTCAGAAATCATAATGCTGATATTATGAATGTTGAAAAAGTTGTTGCTTCATATTTTTGTGTAAACCATTGATAATTTTTTAGGATTCTTTGATTAATAGACTGTTAAAAAACTACAGTTATGTGAAATAGAAATATTTTGCAACATAAATGTCTTCACTGGTTCTTTTGATCAATTTAATGCATTCTTGCTGAAGTAAAGCATATGTTTCTTCAAAAAAAAAAAAAAAATCTTACTGACCATAAACTTTTGAACTGTAAACTCAAATGTTCATTATTATAAATATTGCATCTTGATAGTTATTTATTGTTATTTTATAATGTGGTAGTATCTCCAAATATGAAAACTGCTTTACCAGCTTAAGCTGTGTCAGGTTTAGTGGACGGGGGAATGAATAAATCCGATTATCAGGTCTGTCTTCACTCTGCTGAACACTCAGAATGCATGAAACAAAACCACAAACCACAGGACCCACAGAATTAGGGATCAAAAGAGAGCAGGAGAAGAGATGTGGTGGTGAGATTTGGAGATAAGGGAAAGAAAGAAAGAAAGAAAGAAAGAAAGAAAGAAAGAAAGAAAGAAAGAAAGAAAGAAAGAAAGAAAGAAAGAAAGAAAGAAAGAAAGAAAGAAAGAAAGAAAGGGAGGTGGTCTCGTCTCTGTGGATTAGATGTTTCAGGTTTAACAACCATTTCTATGAGCACATACCTCTGAGTATTACTCACTCACACACTTTGACTCACTCACACACACACACACACACACACACACACACACACACACACACACACACACACACACACACACACACACACACACACACACACACACACACACACACACACACACACACACACACACACACACACACACACACACACACACACACACACACACACACACACACACACACACACACTTTCACTCTTACACACACACACACACACACACACTAGATCAAGAACTGAAAGGAACATTTGAGCATAACTGTTGAGGAACTTGTACATCAGTGAGCATTTTAATACGTCATAGCAAGCGAGAAAACTGAGCTGGTTTTGGAACTGTACACCTGAATGATCTCAGAGCGGATCTTGAAGATTTACCGTGACTCTTCAGATCAGTGATTGTGTTTCTGGGTTCTTTAAAGCACTGGTGTGTTGCTGGTGTTCTAAAGAACTACTAGAGGATAGAAAGTTATTTGTGGAACTTTGAAAGGTTCTTCTTATGACATCATCAGAATGTTAAGGCCTTTTTTGTTTAAATTGGAACTTGTTTTGTTCTTTTCCAAGGTGGATCAGGTGTTGGTCTCTGTATGTTCTCATTTGAAAGGCTTTGGGGTTATATAATGTTTGTCTTTTTGATGCATTCATTATGGTCTGATGAAGAGCCGTGGAGCTTAATATTACCAATGTGGAAATGTAATAAATTGCTTTTTTTTTATCCTTGGAAAAGGCACAGCTTAATCCTCATTGGAAAACCTGTAAATTTGCTGAAAGACATTTATAATGTTCCCAAAATTTTTATTTCAAATAAATGCATTTGAACTTTCTATTCATCATAGAATATTATGGTTTCCACAAAAATATTAAGCAGCACAACGGTTTTCAACATTGGTGCAGCCTTGATGTGCAGAATAGATTTCTGTCAAAAACATTTAAAAATTCATACTGATCTCAAATGTTTGAATGATAGTATATATTTAACTAGCTATAATTAAATATACTTTGGATATTTACTATTTGTAAATGTGATTTCTATAGAATGTTTTCTTTAATACTTCTATTTCCTCTGTTAGCAACTTTCATTCAGTCCTCTCTTTTAATCAGCAGACGTTTCATATTTCTGGAACATTTCCTTCTTAACCTATCCTGAAGTGTCCATCTCGGGTTCACAGCCTCACGGTCTTCTGACCAGCTTGTCTTCTTCCTCCTAAACGACAACAGCTGCAAAAGAGCAAGTATTCATGCAGGGCCACTGAAAGACGATTGCTGTTTAGTGACTCCTTTTATGATCCTCCTCTCTCTGTCATTGGTGCAGAGTCTCTGAAGAGTGTTTGTCAGTCACTCAACCTTTAAAGAGGAGTGATGCACTGATTTACCCTCATAGCTTCTAGAGTTCGCTGAAAAGTGCTTTTTGCATTTTCTCAAAAGGGGGAAGTTTCAAAGCATGAACACATGAATATCCTGCTGGAAGTAGCCATCAGATGATGGGTAAATGGTGGCCATAAAGGGATGTACATGGTCAGAAACCATGCTCAGGTATGCCGTGGCATTTAAACGATGCCCAAATGGCACTAGGGGGCCTAAAGTGTGCCAAGAAAACATCCCCCACACCATTACACCACCACCACCAGCCTGCACAGTAGTAACAAGGCCTGATGGATCCATGTTCTCATTCTGTTTACGCCAAATTCTGACTCTACCATCTGAATGTCTCAACAGAAATCGAGACTCATCAGACCAGGCAACATTTTTCCAGTCTTCAACTGTCCAATTTTGGTGAACTCTTGCAAATTGTTAGCCTCGAGACCATCCTGATCTCGCGAGCTTTCAAGGTTTCACTCGCAGATCAGTCTGGATACTTTCCGTTAAAGAAAATTTGGGAGCAGTTCACCAAACGAACGTCCAATCAGCGTTGGCTTTGAGGCGGGTTGAGGTGTGACGCAATCAAGCGGAAGCAACGCGATCTAGAAACATTTTCAGACAGCGGTAGTCCTAATTCTTTTAGCCGCTCGCTAATGCTTTTTTCTCTTGCATCCTTCTTGTGAAATATGGACCGGGCAGCTGAAATGGTGCCTTTTATTCGCAAATTGTAGTTACATAAACGGCAAATATCCTTTGCCGACATGTTGCTTTGCTGAGCTAACAAGCCTTTACCTGCAGCAGCAAGTTAGTACGTCATGTGCTTCGTTGATCTGATTGGTTGATTTGGCCCGTCTATCACCAACGTAGGCCAATCAGCTAACCAGTATTTTCGCCCCTTACCAAAACTTCTTCAACGGAAGGTTTCCAGATGGATATGCGGAGCAAATCCATCTGGCGGAGTCAGGTTAGCAAATTGTCGCCTCTTTTTCCTATTTGTAGTGGAGATGAGTGGTACCCGGTGGGGTCTTCTGCTGTTGTAGCCCATCTGCCTCAAGGTTGTGTGTGTTGTGGCTTCACAAATGCTTTGCTGCACACCTCGGTTGTAACGAGTGGTTATTTCAGTCAAAGTTGCTCTTCTATCAGCTTGAATCAGTCGGCCCATTCTCCTCTGACCTCTGGCATCAACAAGGCATTTTCGTCCACAGGACTGCCGCATACTGGATGTTTTTCTCTTTTCACACCATTCTTTGTAAACCCTAGAAATGGTTGTGCGTGAAAATCCCAGTAATTGAGCAGATTGTGAAATCCGTCTGGCACCAACAACCATGCCACGCTCAAAAATGCTTAAAAATCACCTTTCTTTCCCATTCTGACATTCAGTTTGGAGTTCAGGAGATCGTCTTGACCAGGACCACACCCCTAAATGCATTGAAGCAACTGCCATGTGATTGCCGAGTAGATAGTTGCATTAATGAGAAATTGATCAGGTGTCTAATAATCCTTTAGGTGAGTGTATATTGGCACTGAATAACCAGCAGAAAGCCTAGATCACTAGAGATCAACTATGATTGTTATCATCAGACTTTCAAGAGCGTATCATAAGAGTGTTGACCTCAGCTCTTCCTTCTGCTTTTGTGTTAAATGTTGTGAGGTCATCATCCTTTCAGTTTGCTTCCCCACAGTCTGCACTTGACCGGTACATTCATTTATTTCTGGCCACTGTGGCCAAAGAATCCTCTAATGTTATCTTTTTTTTCTGATGTTTCATCATCTTACAGTTTAAAACTGTCAGTGCTTGTGATGCTGAGGGCAGCACATCTGATATGTCTTTTATCAATCTGAGTGAACCGACTTAACTGCTGTTCAGAGTATGTTCTGTTTTGTCTTTTACCATCATTTCCTCTGAATTAGTTGGTTCATTCGTTTGTCATATCTTGCTATCTTTCAATGAAAAAGGAAGTCCTTAGTTTTTTCATTTTATTGTAAGTCAAAGGTCAATCCTGGGCAATATTTAGTCCCGTTTTAAGCATAAAAATGATCCCTCAAATCACACATTTTATTGAGAAAAGTTGTGCTGTTACTTAACCTCTTAACTGTCACCCCCCCTTTTTTGAATAGACATGAAAATGCACATTTCAAACTTAAATGGTTGTAATTCAAGAATGCTTTGGAATATAGACATATGATTGGTCTTGTTTTAAAGAAGACATTTGGCAGATTTTTGTAGAAGTGAAATAAATTAAGAAAGTTAAACAGAAAAAAGTTATAGAAGTTTGAGTTTATGGAAATGTACAATGTAAAAATATTAATTACATAAAATATATATTTTCAAAACCTGGGCTGCTCTAAAACGGCAGAAAAATCAAAGCCAAAAATCTGAACAAGTTGTGTTTCAAATTTTAGGTTGATATCTCAAAAAAATAGCTTTCAGTAAGATTTTGTTTGAGCGCAGTACCAAACTTTTTCACTAGGGCACAATCAGACTCCATTACTGCCCATATAAGGGCGCCTCCATTATTTTTTTCTTGATATTTCAAACTTTTCAGACCTTTTTTTCCAAAATAATTGTATGGATGCTATCTTTAGAACTTTTGGCATGAAAACAAATTGAAGAATCTACCATTGTTTCATGATTTTTCTTGTTCTCTGCTATTTTAAAATAAAGGTCTGAACTCGCTTTATGAGTATGAAAATATTCTTGTTGCATATTGATAAATTATGGTTCCTCTGTAATATGTTTTGAAAATCAGTCACCAAATATGGAAACTAGAGATTGTAAGCTTTCAAATGATATATAGTTTGTCAATATTACTAAAGGTATTTACTAAGATATAATTGATTTAAAAATATAGTGGCAAACGTCCCACCTGTGGGACGGTGACAGTTATATTTACGGAATATCCCGGAACTGTTACTAGTATCTAATTTTGCAAATGATTTGTATCTGAATATAAAAATGTCGACACAATGCAACATACTTGCTCTGGCACTAGTTTTGGATGAAGAGATGAGCTTGTTGCTGTCGTTTGATATGTTGTACAAGCAGGGTGTGTTATTTTTCCCACCTCTCCTTCACTATTTGGATGGCTGGGTAAAAAGTGACAGTGATGAGCATTATTTAACTCTCAGCGACTGGAAAAAACTACAGCGCACAGCATGAAATAGATGTTTCTGCCATTTTAAAAACATGGCGCTCCCATTGAAAGCAATTGGAAAAATATGCTAGCCTCGGGGGAAATATGTTTATTTTCAGAAAGGAAAAAAAAAGTTATTAAATGCTTAAAACAAGAGAAAATGTCTGCCAATTGGGTCAGAAAAATAAACCTAATTTAAAGGAAAAACACCCCATTGGCAGATATTTGTTCTTGTTTTAAGCATTTGGATTGGGATGCATTGCTCATTGCTTCTCAAGTCAATGCATCTTAATGAAAAACAAGACTCAAAATTACACTTTAAAATGTTGTTTTTTTCAACTTATTGGGTTAAATATGGTCAAACCCAAATGTTAGGTTAAAAATTGTATACAAAAATGTAAACCAATGGTTGGGTTCGTCCATATTTAACCCAAACAGGGGTTGAAACAACAGCATTTTTAGATAAATGGTAACACTTTAATTAAAGGGGTGTGCATAAGACTGACATGATATATTCATAATCATGACAGGACATATGTTATGAATAAGAAGGCAAGTTTATGCATGTTTATGACAACTGTCATTAAGTGTCATTCGCTCAATTATTACATTTTTAATGCAAATATGACATTGTTCTAGATGTCTTAAACATAAACCAATACATCATAACCTGTCAGTGTCTTTGTCATGACAACTTGACATTACTAAGACAACACAACCTGTCATAAACATGACATAGCAGATTAATTATCAAACTTAAGAAACCACTTAGCTTTATGGGTAAACATTACATTAAACTGTCAGGTGGTTGGTTTTGACAAGCTGTCATGAGGCCATTATAAAATTTTGATGACAAATTCAATTTAGGTGAGGTCAAGAAACATATTCATGACTCAGTTATAATGTCTTCATGACAGCCAATGTCAAACCAACCACCTGACAGTTTAATGTAATGCTAACCAATAAAGCTAGGTGGTTTCTTAAGTTTGATAATTAATCTGCTATGTCATGTTTATGACATATTAACAAAGACATCTCAAACAGTGTCATAATTGCATTAAAAATGTTATAATTGAGCGAATGACACTTAATGACAGCTTAACCTCCTTCGTATTCATGACACGTGGCCTGTCGATTATGAAGGTGTCATGCACACCCCTTCAAGTAAAGTGTTACTGATTTATCTATAATGTTTTTGCAGTGTAGCAGCCACGCAGAACTCTGTAGCAGTTCCCTAGCAACCACATTTAAAATATAAAACAAAACAAAAAACACCTTAGCAACACCCTAGAAACCGAGTTTTGCGTGATCAGACGACACTCGCATTTTCCTCTGTAAGTGTGTGATCTATTGGATGTGCGCTCCGCCATCACGTTTGTTTTGATATTACAGAGGCTGTATGATATTCTCTGTGGTCAGTGTCAGCAGTTTTGTGTGAAAATGACACTGATTCCAGTCTAGAGAGACATCTAGATTTCACACGCACACGACGAGCTCGTAACTCAGTGGTTTGAGATTCAGAGTAGAGATTATCATAGAAAACCCAGTAAATATCTGCTTTGAAATTATTTACAGTACAAGCATGGAAAAGTCATGGAAATGAGTGTAATCTTTGAGATTTTCTATAGTGACACACTCTAGAAAAAAAGGAACTAATGCTTTCACTGGGGCTTTTCAAAAGGTAATTTGTCCATTTTAGTTGCTAATACGTCAATTTTAGGTGCTAATATGTACCAGTAAAAATTATTAGCAAAAGTGTATCTTTTGAAAAGGTACAGCCCAAGTGACAGCTTTTGTACCTTTTTATCTGAGTGTATGTAATGTATGTATGTGGTAGTACCTGACATGCACTACTAATAACTTTTTTATTATTATTTTAAATATATTTGTAATTTATTCCTGTGATCAAAGCTGTATTTTCATTACTCCAGTCTTCAGTGATGATCCTTCAGAAATCATTCTAATGCTGATTTGCTGCTATCAACATATTTTATGGAAACCACGATGCATATTTTTTCCGTATTCTTTAATGAATAGAAAGTTCAAAAGAACAGTGTTTATTTGAAATGGGATTTTTTGTAATTATTATATCACTCTTGATCAATACATCCTCGCTGAATACAAATATTCTTTCGACTGGTCTATTAAAGTCATGCCAAAATGATCAAGTCAAGTCACATTTATTTATATAGCGCTTTTACAATACAGATTGTGTCAAAGCAGCTTCACAGTGATAACATGAAAGTAGTACAACACAGATCAATAATATTGTTAAATATTAAATAATAAATAACCCCAACTAAGCAAGCCAAAAGCAAGGCAAAGCAAGGCAACAGTGATTTACAGTGATGAGTAAATAAATGTAATTTCTCTGAGCAAGTTAGAAACCGACGCAAGAGGTTTCTTCAGTCATGGCTCATCATCTTTTGCAATCTCCCGCAAGATTTTTATCACCTCTGTCTCAGCCAACATTCCTCTTTAAATGTTGTCGTGTCACTTTATCTTTCCAGAGCGGCGGCAGCGCTTTCTCCTCGCTTATGCACTTTGTTTTCCATCTCTGTAAAACCAAATCTTCATTTTTGGCTGAATGGCCACACTCTGTGATTGTGAAACAAAATGAGATTTTCTGTAAAATTTGAGACCTGACCAGCTGTCTCTTTAAGTTTCTCTTTGGCTGGTGTTAAACACTGACATTATTGTGATATGATGTGTATTTTGGCATTGCTGAGTTTGAGAACACCAATAACATGTATAATTTCAAATTTCTCTGGCCATGGGAAACACAGAACAGAGTCAAAGGCCACAAGGATAGCAAACTGTGTCCAAATGTGAATTCTTGCCTGTTTATTTTATCCAGTTTCATCCTGATTGAAACGCGAGAGCCAGATGACATTGCGACAGGCCCCTGGAGACAATAGCTCTTCTTATTCTGTGAGTCGGAATACAATGCGTGCGCAAAGACAAACGATCCTTTGGCGCAGCTCCCGATCACTCAGCACTGTAATAACTTCAAAATATGCCTGCCATGCAATGGATCCGCTATAATGCCAGAGCTGTGCGTGAGTACGGCTCTTGGGAGGAATCCGAGATGTCGAGATTGGCAGAAACTCAACGCCTCCATGACCTTGCTTCGAACGCTCTAAAAAATGATGGGTTGTTTAAACCCAAATTTGGGTAAAATATGGACAAACCCAAACGTTGGGTTAAATAAGTACAGTTGAAAGTGAAAGTTTTAAGTTGGGTTAAAATTTGAAATTACATTTTTAACCCAACATTTGGGTTTGTCCATATTTTACCCAAATTTGGGTTCAAACAACCCAGCATTGATTAGAGTGGACAAACCATCGTGATGAATATGAAACGAGCTGTTCGTGTGATTATGGAGGCGTTTCTTTTAAGACTTTTGAGTGGCATTTGTTAATTTATTAACGATTTGAGAGTGTTTTGATTTTGAGTGCTTACAACTAAGCAAGCAAAGCAGTTCAGTCTGTTTCTTTTGATTATTTCAACCCAAATTTGGGTCAAATTTGGACAAACCCAAATGTTGGGTTAAAAATGAAATAAAAAAAAGTACAGTTGAAAGTGAAAGTTTAAGTTGGGTTAAAATTTGAAATTAAATTTTTAACCCAATATTTGGGTTTGTCCATATTTTACCCAAATTTGGGTTCAAACAACCCAGCATTGTTTAGAGTGGACAAACCACCGTGATGAATATGAAACGAGCTGTTTGTGTGATTATGGAGGCGTTTCTTTTAAGACTTTTGAGTGGCATTTGTTAATTTATTAACAATTTGAGAGTGTTTTGATTTTGAGTGCTTACAACTGAGCAAGCAAGCAGGTCAGTCTGTTTCTTTGGGTTATTTCAACCCAAATTTTGGTCAAATTTGGACAAACCCAAATGTTGGGTTAAAAATGAAATAAAAAAAAAGTACAGTTGAAAGTGAAATTTTTAAGTTGGGTTAAAATTTGAAATTAAATTTTTAACCCAATATTTGGGTTTGTCCATATTTTACCCAAATTTGGGTTCAAACAACCCAGCATTGTTTAGAGTGGACAAACCATCGTGATGAATATGAAACGAGCTGTTCGTGTGATTATGGAGGCGTTTCTTTTAAGACTTTTGAGTGGCATTTGTTAATTTATTAACGATTTGAGAGTGTTTTGATTTTGAGTGCTTACAACTGAGCAAGCAAAGCAGTTCAGTCTGTTTCTTTGGGTTATTTCAACCCAAATTTGGGTCAAATATGGACAAACCCAAATGTTGGGTTAAAAATGCAATTAAAAAAAGTACAGTTGAAAGTGAAAGTTATAAGTTGGGTTAAAATTTGAAATTACATTTTTAACCCAACATTTGGGTTTGTCCATATTTTACCCAAATTTGGGTTCAAACAACCCAGCATTGATTAGAGTGGACAAACCATCATGATGAATATGAAACGAGCTGTTCGTGTGATTATGGAGGCGTTTCTTTTAAGACTTTTGAGTGGCATTTGTTAATTTATTAACGATTTGAGAGTGTTTTGATTTTGAGTGCTTACAACTGAGCAAGCAAGCAGGTCAGTCTGTTTCTTTTGATTATTTCAACCCAAATTTGGGTCAAATTTGGACAAACCCAAATGTTGGGTTAAAAATGAAATAAAAAAAAAGTACAGTTGAAAGTGAAATTTTTAAGTTGGGTTAAAATTTGAAATTACATTTTTAACCCAATATTTGGGTTTGTCCATATTTTACCCAAATTTGGGTTCAAACAACCCAGCATTGTTTAGAGTGGACAAACCATCGTGATGAATATGAAACAAGCTGTTCGTGTGATTATGGAGGCGTTTCTTTTAAGACTTTTGAGTGGCATTTGTTAATTTATTAACGATTTGAGAGTGTTTTGATTTTGAGTGCTTACAAACTGAGCAAGCAAGCAGGTCAGTCTGTTTCTTTGGGTTATTTCAACCCAAATTTGGGTCAAATATGGACAAACCCAAATGTTGGGTTAAAAATGCAATTAAAAAAAGTACAGTTGAAAGTGAAATTTTAAGTTGGGTTAAAATTTGAAATTACATTTTTAACCCAACATTTGGGTTTGTCCATATTTTACCCAAATTTGGGTTCAAACAACCCAGCATTGTTTAGAGTGGACAAACCATCGTGATGAATATGAAACGAGCTGTTCGTGTGATTATGGAGGCGTTTCTTTTAAGACTTTTGAGTGGCATTTGTTAATTTATTAACGATTTGAGAGTGTTTTGATTTTGAGTGCTTACAACTGAGAAAGCAAGCAGGTCAGTCTGTTTTTTGGATTATTTCAACCCAAATTGGGTCAAATTTGGACAAACCCAAATGTTGGGTTAAAAATGAAATAAAAAAAAGTACAGTTGAAAGTGAAATTTTTAGTTGGGTTAAAATTTGAAATTACATTTTTAACCCAACATTTGGGTTTGTCTGTATTTTACCCAAATTTGGGTTCAAACAACCCAGCATTGTTTAGAGTGGACAAACCATCGTGATGAATATGAAACGAGCTGTTCGTGTGATTATGGAGGCGTTTCTTTTAAGACTTTTGAGTGGCATTTGTTAATTTATTAACGATTTGAGAGTGTTTTGATTTTGAGTGCTTACAACTGAGAAAGCAAGCAGGTCAGTCTGTTTTTTGGATTATTTCAACCCAAATTTGGGTCAAATTTGGACAAACCCAAATGTTGGGTTAAAAATGAAATAAAAAAAAGTACAGTTGAAAGTGAAATTTTTAGTTGGGTTAAAATTTGAAATTACATTTTTAACCCAACATTTGGGTTTGTCTGTATTTTACCCAAATTTGGGTTCAAACAACCCAGCATTGTTTAGAGTGGACAAACCATTTGAGAGTGTTTTGATTTTGAGTGCTTACAACTGAGCAAGCAAGCAGGTCAGTCCGTTTCTTTCACTCTAAAAAATGCTGGGTTGTTTGAACCCAAATTTGGGTCAATTATGGACTAACCCAAATGTTGGGTTAAAAATCTAATTAGAAAATGTACATTTCAAAGCGAAAGTTGAAGTTGGGTTCGTCCATGTTTTATCCAATTGTGGGTTAAAACATCCCAGCATTGTTTAGACTGTAGTAACTGAACCAAAACGTATGAGGTGAAATATGATATTTGAGTCGCAGTCGACAAGTCCCTGTTCTGCGTTTTGTTTTGTTTTACTTTCTTTTTTTTGTTTTGTATTTAGTCAAATGTTTTTGTTAAATGCATATTTATTATGAATTTATACCCTCTATATACAATACTGGGTTATTTCAAACCAAATTTGGGTCAGATATGGACAAACCCAAATGTTGAGTTAAAAATGCAATAAAAAAATGTACAGTTGAAAGTGAAAGTTGAAGTTGGGTTAAAATTTGAAATTACATTTTTAACCCAACATTTGGGTTTGTCCATATTTCACCCAAATTTGGTTTAAAATAACCCAGCATTGTTTAGAGTGTAGTAACTTGACCCAAAAAATATGAGATGAAATATGATATTTGAGTCACCAGTCAATAGCAAGTCACTGTTTTGCATTTTGTTTTACAAACTTTTTTTTTCCTTTTTTTGTATTTAGTCAAATGTTTTTGTTAAATGCATATTTAATATGAATTTATACACTCTATATACAAAACTGGGTTGCTTGAACCCACATTTTGGTCAAATATGGACAAACTCAAATGTTGGGTTAAATCTAATTTCAAATTAACCCAACTTCAACTTTCAACTTTTACTTGCACTTTTAATCCAACATTTGGCTTTGTCCATATTTGACCCACAGTTGGGTTGAAACAACCCAGTATTTTTAGAGTATATTAGTTTTAGAGTATATTCAAATTTAATGCTGTATTGCATAAATGGTATTTTAATGCAACACAAGGACATGTGGTGTAAACCAAAATCATGTCAATATGTGAAGCACGTTTAGTCAAAGCTGGAACAGGATTCCCTCACAAACTACTTTAGAATAAAATTCCAGAAATTGGATAAAGATCCCATCTGGTGCAAGTTTATTTCAGGTGACATTTAACACACACACACACACACAAATGAAGTGAGACACCTGTTGAGCTTGTCTTTCTGTGCTAGACACACATTTCCTGATGCTACAAAGATACTACTGTCAAGCCGAATGCCATCATTTGTTGACATTTTTGAAGCGCTCCGGCTCTTTTGCATTCTGTTGACCATCAAGGCCTCGTTCTGCTGATGTGTTCCAACAAATATAACATGCTGGACATTTCAAAACCATTAATAAAAAAGAAATGGCATTACAAATGTACTGTGGTGTTAGCATGATGTGAGATGGCAGTGCTATATATCTATATACCATTTGCATACTTGAAGATATTTCAGATGATTTTACATGGTCTAAAAATGTATTTTCATGATTTTTGATGTACTTAAATCTCATTGGTATCTACTCTTTTGTTGATAGGAGCTTTTTTTTATTAGTTTAGTTCGCATTCAATACAAGCATGGGAAGATGGTTTGCGCATCTTGCATTCCTAAATGCATGTTAAAGCAACTTTGTGATTTGATCATGATTCATTTTGCAGCTCTACTTGACTGTATTTAGTATTTATCATTTTTAGGCCACGTAAATTAGGATTATATAAATAAATTGTGCAATTAAAAGGTTATTGCCCTCTTAAATAGCTTCAATGTAGATAACTTGTTTATAGTACAGTAACTTCACAACTTTTTAACTACTTTACAGCCTTGTAATCACTACTTGAACCGGTGAGAAGCTCGTAGAGTCTGAACGCTGTGGTCCGCCTCCTCTGAGTTGGCAGATCCTCTGCCAGCGGAAATTTCCTGCACATATGGACTCTTATTAAAACCCCAACGCTTGAACTCTGTCATCCGACTGCAATCCTTCCATCAAATCCCAGCCTCGAGATCAGTTTGAGATCTTTCATCTGCTCTGTGAAAAATGCTCATCTCAGTTCTCTAAAGTGCATCAGTGATCTTCTCAGAGTTTCACATCCCTCGGGTTAACCCAGTATTCAGCACAAACCGAAAGGAAGAACTGACCCTAGATTTTGCAGTGACGTATTTCTCATCCCTATTCCCTTCATGCTTAATATCAGAGCTGCTCTTGAAGTACATGCATTGGGCAAAAATCATTGCGTGTTATTCTTCGTGGTTATTAAAATGTACAATCATCAGTTTTTTTTTTTAGTTTATATAAATTTCACAATTTATTGTAAAAACAACACATTATAATACACATAGCAATATGGCAGACTAGAATAACATTCACAAACACAACTTACAGTAGTTTTGCTTCATTATACTGTATTTTATATATGTGTTTGTTGTCTGACATGGTACCACAATCGTTTATAGTAAAAAAAATACATATATATCCAAAGGGTCTTTTGAAAAATATATGCCATAAAAGCTGCTTTTTTGGTGTTGTTTTTTTATCTTTAGGTTCGTTGCCTTAAGGCCGTCTCGTGCTCGGATCAGTCTCTCGCTGCCGCGAGAGGCCGTTCGGTGCTCGGGCAGCTCTCGTTGCCGAGAGGCCCCTCGACAGGCTTCGTCGTTCGTGCTGCGGTCAGGCTCGTCTGCCGCCGAGGCCGTTTCGATTGCACGGTCAGGCTCTGATTGCCGCGAGGCCGTTTGGTACACGGTCAGGCTCGTCGGTGCCGCGAGGCCGTTTGGTGTCACGGTCAGGCTCTCGTTCCCGCGAGGCCCTCGACAGGCTCGTCCCATTCGTTGCTCGGTCAGGCTCTCGTTGCCGCGAGGCCGTTTCGCTGTCTCGGTCAGGCTCTCGTTGCCGCGAGAGGCCATTCGATTGCTTCGGTCAGGCTCTCGCGTCGCCAGAGGCCGTTCGATTGCTCGGTCAGGCTCTCATTGCGCGAGGCCGTTTCTTTGCTCAGTCAGGCTCTCGTTGCCCGAGCGGCCGTTTCATTGCTGGTCAGGCTCTCGTTGCCGAGAGGCCCTCGACAGCTCGTGCCGTTCGCTTGCTCGGTCAGCTCCTCCGTCGCCGGCAAGCGCCGTTCGTGGCTCGGTCAGGCTCCGTTGCCAGGAGCGCCGTTTAATTGCTTGGTCAGGCTCGTCGTTGCCGCGAGGCCGTTCGTACTCGGTCAGGCTCTTGGTTGCCGCAAGGCCGTTCCCTCTTGCTCGGTCAGGCTCTCGTTGCCGCGAGGCCGTTCGCTGCTCGGTCAGGCTCTCGTTCCCGGCGAGAGGCCGTTTTGTTGCTCCGGTCAGGCTCTCGTTGCCCGCAAGGCCGTTTCTCTGCTCAGTCAGGCTCTCGTTGCCGCGAGCGGCCGTTCTTCTGCTTGGTCAGGCTCTCGCTTGCCGAGAGGCCCTCGACAGGCTCGGTCCGTTTCATTGCTTGGTCAGGCTCTCGTTGCCGAGAGGCCCTCGACAGCTCGTCCGTTCGATTGCTCGGTCAGGCTCTCGTTGCCGCGAGGCCGTTCGTGCTGCGGTCAGGCTCTCGTTGCCGCGGAGGCCGTTCGCTGCACGGTCAGGCTCTCGTTGCCGCGAGGCCGTTGGTGCACGGTCGAGCTCTCGTTGCCGCGAGGCCCTCGACAGGCTCGATCCCATTCGTTGCTCGGTCAGGCTCTCGTCTGCCGGAGGCCGCTTCGTGCTCGGTCAGGCTCTCGTTGCCGCGGAGGCCGTTGCCGCTGCTCGGTCAGGCTCTCCGCTGCCGCGAGAGGCCGTTTCGCTGCTCGGTCAGGCTCTCGTCGCCGCGAGGCCGTTTCTTTGCTCAGTCAGGCTCTCGTTGCCGCGAGCGGCCGTTTCATCTGCTTGGTCAGGCTCTCCATTCCCGAGAGGCCCTCGACAGGCTCGTCCGTTCCGTTGCTCGGTCAAGCTCTCGTCCCGCAAGGCCGCTTCGTCTGCTCGGTCAGGCCCTCGTTGCCGCGGAGCGGCTGTTTCATTGGTTGGTCAGGCTCTCATTGCCGCGAGGCCGTTTCGTTGCTCGGTCAGGCTCTTGTTGCCGCAAGGCCGTTTCTTTGCTCGGTCAGGCTCCCGCTGCCGCGAGGCCGTTCCGGTTGCTCGGTCAGGCTCTCGTTCCCGCGAGAGGCCGTTTTGCTGCTCGGTCAGGCTCTCGTTGCCGCAAGGCCGTTCGTTGCTCAGTCAGGCTCTCGTTGCCGCGAGCGGCCGTTTCACTGCTTGGTCAGGCTCTCGTTGCCGAGAGGCCCTCGACAGGCTCGTCCGTTTCATTGCTTGGTCAGGCTCTCGTTGCCGAGAGGCCCTCGAGCAGGCTCGTCCGTTTCATTGCTTGGTCAGGCTCTCGCGTCCCGAGAGGCCTCGACAGGCTCGTCCGTTCCATTGCTTGGTCAGGCTCTCGTTGCCGAGAGGCCCTCGACAGGTTCGTCCGTTTCATTGCTTGGTCGAGGCTCTCGTTGCCGAGAGGCCCTCGAGCAGCTCGTCCGTTTCATTGCTTGGTCAGGCTCTCGTTGCCGAGAGGCCCTCGAACAGGCTCGTCCGTTTCATTGCTTGGTCAGGCTCTCGTTACCGAGGCCCTCGACAGCTCGTCCGTTTCGCTGCCGGGCCAGGCTCTCGTTGCCGAGAGGCCGTTTCGTTGCTCGGTCAGGCTCCGTCTGCCGCGAGAGGCCGTTTCGGTTGCTCGGTCAGGCTCCCTCGTTGCCGCGGAGGCCGCTTCGTTGCTCGGCCAGGCTCTCGTCTCGCGAGAGCCGCTTTGTCTGCTCTGTCGAGCTCCCATCATGGCGAGAGGCCGCTTCGCTTGCTCGGTCAGGCTCTCATTGGCGAGAGGCCGTTTCGATTGCTGGTCAGGCTCTCATTGGCGCGAGGCCGTTTGCGTTGCTCGGTCAAGCTCTCATTGGTGAGAGGCCGTTCCGTTGCTCCGATCAGGCTCTCATTGGCGAGAGGCCGTTTCGGTTTGCTCGGTCAGGCTCTCATTGGCGAGAGGCCGTTCTGATCTGCTCGGTCAGGCTCTCGATCTTTTCGATGGACTAGAAATTAAATAATATTTTTAAGTTTGTGTGCGTTTTATTTTGTGATTTCACCGAATAAATAGAGAGAGTCTACAATGGCGATAGAAGAGCGCGTCCGAGTGAGAGACTGCGCGCGCCGCCACATAGGGTGACCAGATGTCCCGAAAAATTTGGTACAGTCGCGAAATCTACAGCTGTTGTCCCGAATCTCGGCCCTTATTGTCCTGAAAATTGTACTAAAACAAAATCTTGAGTAGTTATTGTCTGATAAAATATTTAAAAAGTTCTACAAAGTATGTAGGTGCGAATTTAGTATATACATTGATAGGCAAATTTTCATGAATTCGTTTTCGCTGACATGGCCGGTGTACCGGAACCACAATACGGCATTTTTTTTTGTGGCAGACTAAAGACTAATGACTGACTGTCGATCTTTAAAAAATATATATTTAGTTCAGGTTTGAAATTCTTTAATCTTTTATTATAGGTTATGTTGTCTAATTTCATAGTAGGCCTACCCCGGAATTCCTGCATAATGTGCCTTTAATATTTTCATGTCTTATAGTTGCATTTAGCAGATTAGAACTGGGCTAAATTCTTTCTTTATGCGAGTACTGTATGTATGCAGCAGGTATATCCAAATATATCACTGAATGATAATCTAGTTTAAATTATGTGATAATATAAACAATTTGAGATTTGCTGTCGATCACACAATCTGAAATAAATGCATATTTTGTCACAAACAAAAAAGTGTTTAATTTGACCGAATGAAACTGCAAAGATGATTCTTTTAAACCTGTTTCCTGAACTTCATCTTGGTTGTCTTCATCTTGAACTTTGCTCTAGATGAACTGAATGTCTTTAAACTGAGGACAACCGAATGATACGGTCTCTTTAAACAAGAAAGGAAGAGGGAGATTTGTAAAAGACAGAATAATGATGGAAAAAGGAAGGGAGAGAAAAGGCTTTGAGTGGAAGGAGGTCAAAGGTTGTTTTGTGTGTTTTTTACAGTCTCGACATACAGAGAGAGTTCTGATGGAGATGGTTAACCTCGAGGCTCTGAATGTCCTGTAATAGTGGACGGTAATGTTCCTTTAGGACAGGCTAACCTTCACACCCATGATCTGAGAGTGTAAATAACCTTTAACTTGTTTAAATCGGGGGCTGCGTTTCTGAAACTAAAGGTTCAACCCTTTCATAACAATGTTATCAGTCTGAGTCAGAATATGGCGCTGCTCCCAAATTGTAAGTTATAGGAAGCATGTTACGCACGTTTTAAAAGTCTAGTTACTGTTGCTTTTTAAGAGACCTTCTCTTTGGCCAAATTCAAAGGTGGTCTAATGCAATCCCAGAATGCTTTGCAACAAGCTAATTGGAACAAAGTTGGCGAAAGTGAGAGAAATGTAAAATTAATCAATACTTTAGAAGTATTTTTCATTTTTAGTTCATACAATAATCTTAATTTCAGCATTTTTCATTGTTGGTTAAAGGGATAGTTCGCAAAAGGTGAACTTTCCCTTTAACATGAACTGTAGTCTCTTAAAGGAGTAGTTCACTTTAAAAAAAAACTTTTGCTGATAATTTACTCACCCCCATGTCATCCAAGATGTCCATGTCTTTCTTTCTTCAGTCGAAAAGAAAATAAGGTTTTTGATGAAAACATTCCAGGATTTTCTCCATATAATGGACTTCAATGGGAACCAAACGGTTCAAGGTCCAAATGAGAGTTTCAGTGCAGCTTCAGAGGGCTTTAAACGACACCAGACGATGAATAAGGGTCTTATCTAGCGAAACGATTCGGTCATTTAATAAAATAAAAAATAAAAAAGTTTACGTTTTATAAGCACAAATGCTCGCCTTGCTCTGTTTTGTGATGAGCATTCATGACTCCTGTTCAAACTCGTTTTAAATATTCAAAAATATTTTTTCTAATCATTACTCAAAGGGTCCTAGATAAGACCCTTATTCATCGTCTGGTGTCGTTTAAAGCCCTTTGAAGCTGCACTGAAACTCTCATTTGGACCTTGAACCGTTTGGTTCCCATTGAAGTCCATTATATGGAGAAAATCCTGGAATGTTTTCATCAAAAACCTTAATTTCTTTTCGACTGAAGAAAGAAGAAAGACGTCGACATCTTTATCTAATGCAATTAAAATGAGTTTGACTGCATTTTTTTATGTTTGGCTTTTATTATATAATTATTATTTACGAAGCATTGTTCGTACTGTAGGTCATCCATTCATCATATATTTCCAGAAAGAAAAATCCCCATTTTAGATCCAACAAGACATCCTGGGAAAAGTTAAAAATGTGTTGAGTAAGCATGCATTGTTTTCAGAGACAAAGAATACAAGTTTTTCTCTGCACAAAAGGAAATGTCAATGAACCCAGATGGGCTGTAAAAAGGAACACAAATGGCTTACATTCATTACATTGACACAATGGCACCAGCAACCACACACATTTTCACAATGAATTCGACTGTAAAGCTGTCTTTTAACAGATGCGAGGGGATGACAATGAGCTTTGGGGTCGTCTGTTGGAAACTCATAAAACTTTAATTAGAACCGTACAGTGTCAATGAAGGCAGAGTTATAAGCTCAGCTACTGTTAACCTCCATGTCAAAGCCTATGAGCAGCTGCCTTCAAAGTTCATTTATGCATACAAATAATTACATATAAATAAAAATGTTAAAAAAAATGACTTCCAAGCTGGCATGTGACATCATTATCTGAAAATTGTATTAAATAAATAAGTACTTTACAATAAAGTTCCATTAGTTACCAATATGTCATGCATTAAAGGGATAGTTCACCCAAAGATGGAAATTCTGTCATTAATCATTTGCCCTCATGTCGTTCCAAAACTGTAATACTTTTGTTCATCCTCTGAACACAAATGAAGAGTCTTTTGACGAAATCTGAGAGCTTTCTGTCCCTCTATTGACACTTTAATGTTTCAAAAAGTTCATAAAGAGATTGTACAACTAATCCATATGATTTGAGAGGTATAGTCTAAATTTTCTTAAAGGAGTAGTTCACTTTAAAAAAAACAAACTTTTGCTGATAATTTATTCACCCCCATGTCATCCAAGATATCCATGTCTTTCTTTCTTCAGTCGAAAAGAAATTAAGATTTTTGATAAAAACATTCCAGGATTTTCTCCATATAATGGACTTCAATGGGAACCAAACAGTTCAAGGTCCAAAAGAGAGTTTCAGTGCAGCTTCAAAGGGTTTTAAATAGGGCTGTATTCAACCAAAGAAATCCTTCAGTCGACCAAGGTCTTGTCCTGCGCGACGATTAGTCGACTAAAAAAAAAAAACGGATGTTTTGATTGAACATTTTTTAAACAATTGTCATAGAGCATTTATAAAACAACAACGAAAAAACATCGAAAATAAATAAAACTATAATAATAATACAATTCTTTGAAAATTAAGTGATTTGTTTAACTGCAAGTGAGGAGCTCTGTCCTTGGTCTATACTGACGGTCACAATCGCGCACCTGATCACACCACACGCTACAAAATAATATAACTGCTATCTGCCACATAATGCAAAATCCTAACAAAAGCTCTCGTTTATACAGGCTGTATTCTTCTTTACTTACAAAGCTATGGGTTAACTTTTGTCCAGCCGATCTGTTAGGCGTCTTAAAACAACAGACAAAATAGCCTAAAAAAACTATCTGAAATCTAGGCTGTGTTGTAAGATAGCATATAAGTTTAATTTCGTTTTGTTACATTATTTAGGCTACTTTCAAATGAGTCAAGTGTACAGATAAAAACCTATTAAGAAAACAATCTATTGAGTCAGTATGATAAAGCCGTTAAAAGAGCTGCTCACGTCTTTTGCGCGCTCAAGTTTGATTTCAAATAGGCACGCGATGTGCGCGCTCATAATGGAGCAACGCGGTCGCCACCGTCGCCTACCTCCACAAACATGTAGCCAGACAAAAGATTTAGATTTCTTGGACATTCTGTCGACTAAAGTAGCGTGAACTGAATGAATACAGCAAAACCACCTACCAGTACATCCCTTACTGAGCGCGAGCAGCAGCGCAGCCAGCTAGGTGCGGTTCCCGAGTGTGTTATGTGTGTGCGCTAAACTGTGGCGCAGTTACAAGAAATAGCCTAAAAGCATTTAAAGTTGGGGATAAAACATAGGCTAATTATATTTAGAATACAGTAATAAATAACTGCTTTATAAAGGAATAAATATCAGGAGTAAATCATTGAAAATGTATTTCTATTGGCAAAAAAAAAAAAAAAATGCGACTGGTCGACCAATAAGAATTTCAGTCGACCAAGACGAATATCGACTGATTAGTCGACTAAAAGACGACTAAAGTTAACAGCCCTAGTTTTAAACGCAACACCAGATGATGAATAAGTGTCTCTTATCTAGTGAAACGATCGCTCATTTAAAAAGAAAGAAAAAGAAACGTTTAAGTTTTATAAGCACAAATGCTCGCCTTGCTCTGTTCTGTGATGAGCGTTCGTGACTCTCCTGTTCAAACTCGTTTATCAAAATGAACGAATCTTTTCCGTGTCATTTGGTTCATTCAACAAACGAAATTAACGTGTTGATTCGAGAAAAGATTCGTTCATTTTGATGCTTTGAGCTTATAAAGCTCGCTTGATAAGACCCTTATTTATCGTTTGAAACTTTAAGTTCGAGCATTTAAGTTAATAAAGATATTTCATTTGTCTTTCTTATTAATTGCATGTTCTTAAATTATTTTTAAACTGACTGCTTTTTCCCCAACAATTCTTACATGTTTGTTTTTCTCACATCTTTGCTATATAATTCCTATGTGAAGCCCTTGGAATTATCTTTGTGTTTACAAATGTGCTATATGAATAAATAGAATAAGAATACATTTCGCTTAAAGTCTGCATGTTTTAATGTTCTTTAACATAAATGCTATTCGGTTTGATGACATTCACGCATTTTTAAGTGTTCAAATACACGTTTTTGGAGCCTTTAGTCCTTTTGGGAGCACATCTTTAAACTTGTTCTGACTAAGGCTGCTTTGAATGTGTAATTTGGTCGTGTACGTCTGCTTTCATGTGTGTGGATCCAAGTAATATAATATGACTGGACTCCAAGGTCCTGATCTTGGGAAAGTTACCGTTGCTGTGGGAATAGAAAATATGTTGATGGACTTGATGATGAAGCACTCTGCCTCGATATCCAAAGATTATGTTCCCTCGACGGCCCCTGATAAATCTGATTGGCATCTTTGCCGTCCGATGGGAAAAGAGCTGCGCTGGAATATATTTAGGATTTGAGAAACACGACCAGAGGTTCTCATGACTTTTGATTAAAAAAATAGTGGAGTTGCACATGTTGGAGACATAAATCAGTGCTTTTCCTGGTTACAAGATACTGTTGTGGGCATCCGTTGAACTGACATCTGGTGCCGTGACCCTGGCGATAATTCCCACTGACATCCTGTATCCGGATGGCAAGCGGTTTAAGATTATCCAGCATTACTGAATCCACAACATGTGTTTGACATTTATGATTGGTCAATGATATCTCTTGATGTGGAAAAGTCTGTTGTACACTATCTGTGTTGATTTCCCTGCATGATTCACAGAAGCACTGATGAACTTCAATGTCGTCTGTTTCCTATTATAAAAGCATTTTTTTCTTTTTGTTGTTCCCATGGAAAATTCAACACAAGACATGTGCGAGAAGATTTGTCTGATGTGTGTTACTGAGCCAGCCATCTGAGCCCAATAATAACGCTGTTGTTTGTGTTTCAGTGGCGATGCCGTTCATCGTAATGACCATCATGTTCCGGCCGTACCAGCGTGGCGTTTACTGTGATGACGAGACCATTCGTTACCCCTACAGACCGGACACCATCTCTCACAAGATGATGGCGGCCGTTACCATTTCCTGCTCCATCATTATCGTGAGTCTCCAGCAAACCTTTAAAAAGGGGTCCTAAGCATTTTATTTGCAACAGAGGCGATAGCTATTTCTCAATTCTCCAGTGGCGGCCATCTTTGAAGGAAACCAATTCAATCCAAACGCTCTTTTGATAACGTGATGATTTCATAACTGCAGATCATCTGTCCATCATCGTATAAAGCCTGTCCTGGCTGATTTGATTGGCCCGACTAATTCTGAGCCAACCATAATTACTCCTCAATGGATCGAGTCCAGACCGAACTTCCTGACCAAAAAATACTGTGTTGGCGGGGTTCGGGCTGGCATCCAGGCTTGTAAATGTGAGCTAAAATGAATTTGATGAAGCAACCATGCAATTTTAGCTTGTTTCTACAAGCCTTTGAGCTTCTTATCACAACTCGTGTTTCACAGGAGTGATACCTGAGCCCTCCACATTGCAATGGTGAGCTACTGGGCAAATTTACTAGAAAAGCCAAACGTTATACGCAAACATCAACATGTATCCGTTTACAAATCAGCAGTTTATCACTATGTTAAAAGTATTTTGAGGGCATGGCATAGTTTTGTGGAATGACACCACATGAAAACACGTCTTTGGGTGATTCTTTAACTATAGTACTTTTCTTGTCCCTGGATGAAATAATAAAATCTAAAAAACATTTCTTCTTTTTTTGTTTTTGTCAGACTTACTTCACCCTAAGGGGAACTTATAAAAAATGTATCATGGCTTAATCATTCTTTTTATTATATAATATGAGGCCTTTTATGCATGATTTTTACTGTTTTCCCCTGTCCCTAAGCCAGACTTTGTACCTTCAACCTCGCTTAATTCTAAATTAAATATTTAAATAATATAGATTTTAAGTACAAATTAAAAAATAATGTCTATTTCAATTATACATATTATATATTGCGATATTTATTCACATTTTCTTATATTTTTCATAAGTAGAAGCCTTGTCCCTTGGGTTCACTGTCATTTCCGCCACACTGTACAAAATAGAATCCTGGGATCATTGTTTTAGGTTTGAAAACTTAGTAACCATAGCGATAGAAACTCCACAGTGAACACATGGTTGGGTGAAAGGGTGACCTCTTTAGGGGTAATGAAAAGAAGAAAAATCAAGGTAAATATGACTAAAACTGAGAATATGTTTATTGGCCGTCATTTCCAAACGGCTCATATTTTCACATGGACGTAAAAATAACTGGATAAAATTAATTTAATAATGTGTAATTTGTGTATATTTAATGCTAACTGTAAAACTAATATTAACAGGCTAACATAGCATGATATTTTAGAGGAAAAGGGGGGAAATGTCATTTCCACCACAGTCATTTCCACCACTGTGTTCATTGTGGTGGTAAAGACAGGTTGTGGTGGAAATGACATTGTTCGATGATAAACCGCAAATTATTTTGGCCTATAATACTAAAGGTAAATTTAATGATAAAAAAAAACAACATACAATTAATTAAGTTAAGGTAGTAAGAAAATAGTAAGAAAATAAGGTAGTAAGAAATTTTTTTATTGCTACAATATTTTGGTAAATAAGAGAACTTGGGCGTTTTCTTGAGCTGTCAGATAAAAATGGCAAAATATAGATATTATTCAATACAAATCATCGCACCCAACTTAAGGGAAGGTTTCTAGACAGATTGAGAAACCAACTGATACTAAAAAACTGTTTGTAGAAATGCTTTTATTTACTGAAACTGTCTAACTCAAAGAGTACCATAGTTGAAGAATCACCCCTTTATTAATCAATAATATGTGTAAAAAGGAATAAAAGTTGTTGTTGTTTTACTCCTCGTGTTCATTTCAGCTGGAGGAAACTGCTGTGAATTGTATTTTTATAAGTGAGAGGTATGTTTTTACATTGGAAAACTGGGAATGTTATGTTGGAAAAAGAAGATAGTGACTGGCTGCCAAGCTTCAAAAAGGACCCAAAGAAGACCAAAAGAATCAATGTTTCATGATTTTAACTCCCTGACTCACGAGGAAGTGATCTTCTCACTTAAATATCTGCCTTTTCTTCACACAAAGCTATCATAGGAATTCAGAAGCAGAATTCAGAATATAGCACACAATTCAATATGAACTACTTTATTGGGTTTGACTTGTTTCATTGTTCAGTGAACTGTATGTTTAAGAGGCATCATAACTGTCTAAAGGGATTTGCTGTTGAAACACTTTTGAGAACTAACCAGTTGTAGTAATTGTGAAATTTTGGGGCTGTATTTGATTGTGAAAAGATGCCGGATGGTTTTGAATTGTGGCCACATGTTCTGAGAGAACATTGTGATTAGTTCAGTATGATTCATCAGAGTACAAATCAAAATATGATTCATCTATATCCAACAGACTCATATAGTTACTTTTATTACTGAGAATGAACCCCAAGGCAAGTTTATGTACCTTTTGATAGTTACACAATGGGGATTCAAAATGCTTGACAAAGTAATCATAATAGAGCAAAACAATTAATATAAAAAACTATTACATTGTACCAATTGAGACTTTATTTATATACTTTATTTTACAGAATTGAGAATTTTTATCTCACAATTTTGACTTTTTTTTCTCACAGTTGTGAGTTTATATCTTCGCATTTCCTGACTGTATAAAACAAATTGCGAGTTATATCTCACAATTCTGACATCTTTTCTAAGAATTGTGAGATATAAACTTTCAATTGTGAGTTTTCAGACCAATTCTAAGGGAAAAAAAATCCCTCAGAATAGTTTATATCTCACAATTCTGACTTTACAACATGCAATTGAGACTTTATATCATGTATTTTTGACTATAACATATTATTGCGACTTTATATCAATCGATTCTGACTATATCTCGCAATTCTGACTTGTATAACACGCAATTTCAATCTCAGAAATGCGTGTTACAAAGTCAGAATTGCGTGATGTTACGTTTCAATTGTGTGTTGTAAAGTCATAATTGCGAAGATATAAAGTCATAATTGCGAGAAATTAAGTTAAAATTGTAGAGATAAAAAAGTACCAAATCATTCTGTGGCTCAAACAAGCTTCCATAATTAGGGAAATTTTTTAAATTAAAAATATTATTTTTAAATATTTTAATTATTATTATTTGTAATCCGTTTGATAGTTACACAATGGGGATTCTAAGTGCTTGACAAAGTAATCATAATAGATCAAAAAATGAATATAAAAAACTATTACATTGTAACCAATTGAGATTTAATATCAATCCATTCCTGACTTTATTTCTCAGAAATGCATTTTATAAAGTCAGAATTGCGTGATATTAAGTTTCAATTGTGTGTTGTAAAGTCATAATTGTGAGAAATTAAGTCAAAATTGTGAGATAAAAAGTAGCAATTACCTTTTTTATTTTTTCATTCTGTGGCTCAAATAAGCTTCCATAATTAGGGGAACTTTTTTCAATTAAAAATATTATTTTTAAATGTTTTATTATTATTATTTGTATTCAGTTTGATAGTTAAACAAAGGGAATTCAAAATGCTTGGCAAAGTAATCATAATAGATGCATACGAAATCAAATAAAATTTAATTGAAAAAACAATTACAATGTACCAATGTTTAGTCATGCATCACTATTCCTCATACATGGGTAAAAAGTTTAAGTGACTTCATTGTTTCCTCACTTGCAGATCACTTCCGGAGAGGCCTACCTGGTCTACACCAAACGGCTTTACTCCAATTCAGACTTTAACCAGTATGCTGTGGCGCCTCTACAAAGTGGTGGGGACGTTTCTGTTCGGCGCGTGTGTGAGCCAGTCTCTGACCGATATGGCCAAGTACACCATCGGACGCTTGCGGCCCAACTTCATGGCGGTGTGTGCTCCAGAAGTGTGTAACGGCTACATGCTGGAGATAAACTGCACGGGAACCCATCGCAATGTGACAGAATCCAGGTACAGGAGCAGGGGACGGGAAGGGCCGGTGTCAGAAGTCATAAACTGCTGACCTCACTTCCTGTATTTGTTTATTTTTGCTGTTAACCTGTTGTTTCACTTCCTGTTTGTCCAGTACATTTGTGCTTTCTTATGCTGTGACCTTTGCGGTCCAAAGGTCTCACTGGTGTTTTCAAATGCCATATTTCCTCAAGAGGCTTGAAGTATAAATAGATTTGATTATACATGCAACACAAAGCATGACCAGTGTTCAGAAAATACTTCAGTTCTATCTGGGCGATTTGTCAATTAGGTATGGAAGCTTGTTTCCGCCACTGATAAACAAAATTGCGACTTTTTATCTCACAATTGCGAGATGAAGTCGAGAATTGTGAGAAATAAAGTCGCAATTGCGAAGATAAAAAAAGACAGAATTGAGACTTTTTATCTCACAATTCAGATTTTTTTTCTCACAATTGCGAGTTTACATCTCGAAATTCTGACATCTTTTCTCACAATTCTGACTTTATATCTTGCAATTCCGAACTTTATAACACACAATTGCGACTAAATTATGCAATTCTGACTATATCATGCAATTCTGACTTTACAACATGCAATTTCGACTTTATATCAATCAATTCTGACTATATCACACAGTTGTGACTAAATCACGCAATTCTGACTTTATCATGCAATTCTGACTTTAGAACATGCAATTTCGACTTTATATCAATCAATTCTGACTTTATATCACACAGTTGCGACTATATCAATAAATTCTGACTTTATATCTCGTAATTCTGACTTTATAACACAATTGCGACTAAATCACGCAATTCTGACTTTTCTATCATGCAATCCTGACTTTACAACATGAAATTTCGACTTTGTCAATCAATTCTGACTTTATATCACACAGTTGCGACTATATCAATCAATTCTGACTTTATATCAATCAATTCCTACTTTATAACACACAATTGCGACTAAATCATGCGATTTCTGACTTTATATCATGCAATTCTGACTTTACAACATGAAGTTCTGAGAAATAAAGTCGAGAGTCGAGTTCGAAAATTGCGAGAATAAAAAGTCAGAATTACCTTCTTTATTTTTCATTCTGTGGCGGACACAAGCTTCCATAATTAGGGGAGCTTTTTTAAATTAAAAATATTATTATTATTATTTGCAATCAGGGCTTGACATTAACTTTTTGCTCAGCAGCCACTGTGAAAGAGAGAGAAACCGCAGCTTCTATTAAGCTGATAAGTATTGGAAGTGTTTCATATATTTCAGTATGGATATGTATTATTAAAATCTATATTTTTGGCAACACTAGATTGCGCTTAGTTTATTATTTCAGATGCATGTTTTAAATGACTTCAATTGAAAAAAAAGTATATTATATATAAAATTCAACCCGTCAAAGTGTCCAGTAGGAGTGATTGCGTTACACACAACTGCTGAAATACACCCGCATTTGGCAGGTTTTAATGTCAAGCCCTGTTTCTAAATATTTTTACATCATGTATCACTATATTTAGATAATCTGAGATTTACTGTTCTTTTTATTGTTTTATAAATTAAAAGTAATTTGTTGACCTTGCAAGTCCAAGAGTTATAAAGCTCTTTCTCCTGAAACATAAAAAGGTAATTCGCATACCAAAATGCATTTGAAGGTCAAGGCCATTATGGACATGTGATAAATGTTTTAACACAGTTGAAACATAGTTTGACAAAACGTCCCTAAAAGTGAGGAATGACCCATGATTGTTTCGTTCTAAATGATGCGTGAACTGTGAAAATGATTCTTTTCCCTCTCTCCCTGTTGTTTTGTATCTGTCCGATTCGGCCCTTCCTCGTCGGTTGTGTTGCACCAGGCTGTCCTTCTACTCCGGTCACTCCTCCTTCGGGATGTACTGCATGTTGTTTCTGGCGGTGAGTTGTCACAGTTGTCTTCCTCTTCTACAATCATGCTGACACAGAAGACTTGTGTAGACAGATAAAGGAGACCCTCAGAGCAACAGGAAATAAACTATGACCTCAAGATAGTATGCAATGCTTAAAGGGACCTATTAAAACAAAGTTTTGATTTTGTTGTTTGGGGCCGACTGAGAATAGCTTTTCATACTTGAATGTTCAAAAAACATTATTTTTCACGTATCTGACATTGTTGCAGCACCTCTCTTCTCAATCGTTTAGTTCCTGTCTCTGTGAAGCCCCTCCTTCCAAAAAGCACAATGTGCTCTGATTGGTCGGCTGGACCAGTGTTTTGTGATTGGTCAACTGATTCGAGCATGTTTAAGAAAAAGTCCCGCCCCTTAACCATAACTGTGACTTTCTACACACTTAGTCAGATCCCACCAATCTTGCGTATTAATTATTGAAATGAGGAATACTGTGACGTGTTCGTTCCCGGAAGAAAACTCAAGACTACAATGGATGCGTTTCAGGGAGTTTAGAAACAGGGACACTGATACACAGAATAACTCGCTTTGTAGTGTAGTCAGGAACATTAAGCCCTGTTCACACCGCTAGCGACATAAAGCGACATGATCCCATTGATTTCAATGGAGCGCTGGCGACTTCGGCGACACGAGCGACAGTGACCGTTGTGGGCGTGTCAAGCGACGAGACAAGCGATAAGAGTTGAGAAATTTCAACTTTATGCAAATGAGAAGCCATTTTCAACCAATAGGAAAGAAGACTTTCAGTGGAGTTCACGAGTCACTGTCTCAAATGCAGGCAAGACAGAAGAGTTTGAGGACGATTTCACTGTTTTATATGATTTGACTGTAACCACATGGATAATACATGGACAATTAAATGATGCATGGAAATGAAACTGTCAACAGTCTCAGTGAGTTTACTTCATACATTTAACGTTACAGTAGACTTGTAGTCAAGACCGCCTAAACTTGAGACCAAGACACTACCAAGACCAGAGGGTATTGAGACCAAGACAAGACCAAGTTGAGACCAAGACCAGACCAAAACAGACTAGTGTTGTTGAAGCTAAGCAATAACTTGTAAGATTTTGTTTTGCATTGCCTGTCTATCTCTGCCGATTTCGAAGTCTCCAAATGAATCCATTCTGCAACTTTTAAATTTATAAAAGTTTCAGAATGGATTCTGCAACTTTTATAAATTTTGCAGAAAACATGTTGTAAGTATGTACTTATACCTTGAAGAATGCGATTGGGGTTCAGAACAACAGTGCAGTGTTTTCAGAATGACAGCGCAATAACAGATATGTGATTTATAAATCAATAACACTGATATGTGATATCAGTGTCAGTTGTGCTGTTACCCAAAATCTCCTATATGAAGTTAAAACATACACTGTAAAAACCAATTAGTTCAGTTTACTTAATTTTTTTTATGCAAACTCGTTGCCTTAATTTTATTAAGTAATCATAACTTAATTGCATCAAGTTACTCTTACTTAATCCATTTAAGTTTGTCAACTTAATTCTATCTGTGATCTGAGGAAGTGTACTCCCAGAATGCATTGCAGCATTAACAAATTAATTGCTTTGTTTTTTCTATTTTTGGCTTTATTTTACCATTGCAATTTTATTTGCTATCGCTATATTGGGGTTATACTTACAAGAGGCTGAAAATATATATATATATAAATTATATTTACTGCTTCCCTTCCTTTGAAATCAAATAATTGTGATTTCATATTGCATGACTGCAATCAATTGGAAGAGAATTACGAAACTATAAATTAAGTTCCAAGTGCCCAACCAAAGGGAACATTAAACACAATAATGGTGAGAAAAGGGAAATCAACAAGTTAACTAAAGAATGTTGATGCTCTTCCCAAATTTGTAGGTGTTTTGACAATAATATTCAAGACTGACTATTTCAAGATGAATAAGAAGAATGCTGACTGCCGAAGTGGAAGAAATTAGTGAAAAGTCTGTTAAGAATTGCCCTGCCTCATAAACCATTTGCCCCGCCAATGGCAATGTGAGGGGTGGGGCAAAATGGTACTCAAACCATTCAAGTAAGGTTTACAAGCTTTTTCTGAGTAACGAAAGCATAGCATGCAAACAGAACAGATTACTAAGAAATTTTAATTAAGTTAAACAAATTATTGGACATTAAGTAAAGTTAACAAAAAAATCTTAGTAAGAACAATATTAGTTTTTACAGTTTATCATGTCACTGTTATGTGTTTTACTAAATATTAATACATCAATAACTGTACATGATATGTGTTTTTTTATATATATATATATTTATGTATTTTTAAAAACGAAATTATAAGCTTAAGTGCAGGAACCGAAAGTTGGTTGTTTTGTCGCTATGGTTACACACACACACATACACACGTTGGCTGTGCGCTCAAAGTCATCTGTCAGTTGTGCAGTTACCCAAAATCTCCTAATGAAGTTAAAACCCATCATGTCACTGATATGTGTTTTACTAAATATTAATACATATACAATACAAATCAATACAATAACTGTGTATGATATGTGTTTTAAAAATCAAGTGATCAAAGTGCTCGTTGCCACTGCGATCAGTGTTTTTTCGTGTGGCTCGCGCACACCGTGTCTTCACTCGGACGCGCGCCTCAATCTGTTGCGGATTTCGTCGTGGATATTGTAGTATTGTATTGCTAAATCCCCCAACCACTATGTCGTTCTGAGAGACTCGAGACCTAGACAAGACTGAGAGGTCAGAGACCAGACAAGACCAAAGACCGTCAAGACCATAACAAGAATCGAGACCACGTAAAGTGGTCTCGAGACATACATCACTACGTTACAGTCCGAATGTTGAAATTTAGTAATTGCTGCAGTTCATTTGACAATTTCCCCTGCATTACGTTGACTATTAGGGACAAGAACATTGATTATTTGTCAATTTCGAATGACGTTTTTATAATTTATGACCAGTATGAGTGAATTTAATTTGTTCATTGATCAATCATTGATCTTGTAAATGATTTAATCCACTGAACACTGCTGTGTTAATATAAAAACACTCTCCCAACAGCATACGGTTTCTTTTTAGCCTTAAAAGTAATTTATTTCACATCAAATTAAAATTATATAGTTGTATAGATCACTTGTGATGGTATTTTTTTATAGATATGGCCAGATGTGCAGTCTACCAATAACATTAGAGCGACATCACAGTACAGAGCCTAGCGACACACAGCAACAATGTCGCTGGCAGTGTGAACGGGGCTTAACACACTAAAGACAGTTTAGAAAAGCGCAATAGGTCCTCTAAGTCTTCTGACATCATTTAGGCTTCTCATCCTCACACCTGAATGACTTTATCTTCTTAGCATGAACGTTCTTCAGAATTGCTCTTTTTGTGTTCCACCGAAGAGAGAAAGTCATACAGGTTTGTGATGACATGAGGCTGAATTAATAAACACTTAAGGTTTTCTGGTTCCTTCACTCGTGTTCCGACGTGTCTGTAGTTAAGATGTTGCCAGGTCATATTCAGACAAGGTGCTTTCCCACAACTTCAAGACTTTATATATTTTGTTTCCTGCTGCTGAATGCACAAGGTTGATTTTCCATTTTCATTCCCATATCCTCTTTAAAATATTGTGTAATCAGTCGTTGTTTTCTGTCATCCTGTGCATAGCTGTATGTCCAGGCACGAATGGCATCCAAGTGGGCACGCGCCTCCTCCGGCCCACAATTCAGTTCTTCCTGGTTGCCTTTGCCATTTATGTTGGATACACACGTGTGTCTGACTACAAACACCACTGGAGCGACGTGGTCGTTGGTCTTCTGCAAGGGGCGCTGATCGCAGTCCTCACGGTGAGTGCAGTAATCTCATGAAACCAGCTTAAATTTTCACCCCAAAATTAAAATAAAAAATTCAAATGCATAAGGAAAATGTCCTGTTGTAGAACCACTGGGATTTGTTTGCATTTTCATGATAATTAAATCCATTTAAATACTCTCCCTTGAACTTCAGTAACTTATATTTGTGCAAAAAAAGAGAGAAAATTTGGTATGTATATAATTAAGTTATTTAATTGCACTTAATTAGAACGTTTTTTTTCCTGTTCTATATCTATTTATAAATTACAGGAATGTCTGTCTGTTAATCACATATCTCTGAACCGTTAGTCCGTTAGAACCGTTAGTCTGATGGATCTCTAAACTTGACGGATGTCTTGCTACGGGCATGAGTAAGTGCAGTGCCGAGTTTGTTCGAAATAGAAATAGAAAAAGTAGTGATTCTTTTTGAAAAATTAGTGATTCTTTTTGAAAAAGTAGCGATTCTTTTTGAAAAAGTACGTGATTCTTTTTGAAAAAGTAGCGATTCTTTTTGAAAAAAGTAGTGATTATTTTTTTAAAAAGTAGCGATTATTTTTGAAAAAAAGTAGTGATTCTTTTTTGAAAAAAGTAGCGATTTTTTTAAAAAACAGTAGCGAATTATTTTTGAAAAAAGTAGTGATTCTTTTTGAAAAAAGTAGCGATTCTTTCGTAAAAAAAAGTAGCAATTCTTTTTTGAAAAAAAGTAGCGATTCTTTTTGAAAAAAAGTAGCCGATTCTTTTTGAAAAAAAGTAGCCGAATTATTTTTGAAAAAAAAGTAGCCGATTCTTTTTGAAAAAAAGTAGCCAATTCTTTTTTGAAAAAAAGTAGCGATTCTTTTTGAAAAAAAGTAGCGATTCTTTTGAAAAAAAGTAGCGATTCTTTTTGAAAAAAAAGTAGCGATTCTTTTTGAAAAAAAAGTAGCGATTCTTTTGAAAAAAAGTAGCGATTCTTTTGAAAAAAAAGTAGCCGATTCTTTTTGAAAAAAAAGTAGCCGATTCTGTTTGAAAAAAAGTAGCGATTTCTTTTGGAAAAAAAAGTAGCGATTCGGTTTTGAAAAAAAAGTAGCCGATTCTTAGTTTGGAAAAAAAGTAGCGATTCTGTTTTGAAAAAAAAGTAGTCGATTCGTTTTGAAAACAGTTATTTTAAATTGTCATATTTAACAATATTTCAGTTTCTTTATCAAATAAATGCAGTCTTGGTGCGCATGGAGCATAGTGGAATCTGAACTAATAGTCTATTTTGCAAGTTGCATTTAGTGTTTCTGCTCTCTGTCACAGGTGCGATACGTCTCTGACTTCTTCAAAGAGCGCCCGCCCCGCTGCCAGGATGTCGAAAACGCTGAAACGAAGACAGCGAACGCAAACCCAGCCTTCAGATCGCAGACACGGACAGGAACAATCTGTACTCCTATAGCAGGCCTGCATGAGCCTGACCTTTGACCTGTGAGGGCAGACACTCCGAAACCACTGGATGCTGCACCACGTCTCGTACAGACAGCCACACACACGCTGCTGCACACACACTGTACACTGGCACTGACCGCGCTCTCTTCCACAGGACAACACTCACATTTCAGAGAGAGCAAGTGAATGCATGAACTAACACTGAATATTAGATTTTATACTCCTTTACAGATGGCTGACCGCGTTTATACCGCTTTTTCGTTTTATGCACGCTCATATACGCCAAGTGCACAGATCTGCGCCTGACATCTAATGAACCCTGAGGGACTTTATTGTATCGGAGCACAAAGACGAACTTTTTCAAGGGGAACTGGTCGTTTCCATGACAACCTCAAAACCACCGATTGACATTTACCGACTAAGATGCACTTCTGCTGTTGGAAGCGATGCTTTCGGCATGGGAAAGAAAGTGAACTTTTCTGTCATCAGAAGACAAGAGTGTGTGTTCCCTGAGTAAGAAATCCAGGAAGAAAAGTATGAACATGGAACAGATGCCAAAAAAGGTCTTTCTCACACTGGTAATTAGATGTTATATTCATATATATATGAAGACCTCCGATGCAAAAGCCTCTGAAAGCCACCTATGTCAAAAATGAGATGATAATATTGAGTGCTTCATCAAATAATTTCACTTCAAGCTCACAAAATCCCAGCCTCAACCCATTCAGAAATGTCGGCATTTGCATCTGGAGTCTTCATACATACATTTATATATATATATATATATATATATATATATATATATATATATATATATATATTTGGATTATAGTGACTTTATTTTTTGATGTAACGAAATGTTTTCCTGTGGCGGTAGGTTTAGGGACTTTATAGCCTTTTATAACCACAACAATTTGGTGTTGTAATATTTAGACACATCTGCATAGCATGATTAATTTTTATAAAATGCTACTTTATTTTAATGTTTTATTTACTAAAGTCTTTATCCATGACAGCTCTGCAATC
>JAQIUQ010003746.1:0-7500 GCA_030378365.1 Hybognathus amarus | reverse complement strand
CTTCATTATTTCCCCAATCTTCTAGTCGTTCTAGACCCTTTCTAGACCCGTGAGAGCCTCCATTTTTGCTTTCAGGTCTAAGTCCCGTGGCCCTCTATCAGAATCCAGAGTTTCAAGAAGATAGGAGCAACACAAAATTTTGACCCGAAAAAAAAAAAAAACGACAGTGGTACCCTTCCAGAGCTAAGATATTGAGATCCCACGTAGCATTTATCCCAGCATATTTTTTATAATGGCATAAATGCTACGTGGATGTCTCATATATCAGCTCTGGAAGGCTCTAGAGCCTCAATTTTTGCACTCAGGTCTACGTCCCATGGCCTCGAATCAGAATCCAGAGTTTCAAGAAGATTGGATAAACTCTATCAGAAGTTCAGAGTTTCAAGAAATTTTTTTAGCCCCACAAAAAAAAACAACGCAGTGTACCCCTTATGTTTTTTTTTTTTTGTAGAAAGAAGAAGTTTCTTGAAACTCTGGGATTCTGATAGAGGGCCATGGGACTTAGACCTGAGTGCGAAAATGGAGGCTCTAGACCCTTCCAGAGCTGAGATATTGGGATATTTATGAGATATTGCTGACATACTGAGATATAGAGACATCTCATAAATATCTCAATATCTCAGCTCTGGAAGGGTCTGGAGCCTTCATTTTGCACTCAGGTCTGAGTCCCATGGCCCTCTATCAGAATCCAGAGTTTCAAGAAGCTTTTTTTTCTCACAAAAAAAAAAAACATAAGGGGTACCAGCTGTCGTTTTTTTGTGCGAAAGCAGAAGTTTCTTGAAACTCTGGATTCTGATAGAAGGCCATGGGACTCAGACCCTGAGTGCAAAAATGTGAAGGCTACTAGTACTTAGAGCCATTATAAATATCTCAATATCTCAGCTCTGGAAGGGTCTAGAGCCTCCATTTTGCACTCAGGTCTAAGTCCCATGGCCCTCTATCAGAATCCAGAGTTTCAAGAAACTTTTTTTCGCACAAAAAAAAAAAAAAAAATGACAGTGGTACCCCTTATGTTTTTTTTTGTGCGAAAAAAAAAGTTTCTTGAAACTCTGGATTCTGATAGAGGCCATGGGACTTAGACCTGAGTGCAAAATGGAGGCTCTAGACCTTTCCAGAGCTGAGATATTGAGACTATTTATGAGATATCTTGTGACATACTGAGATATTGAGACATTATAAATATCTCAATATCTCAGCTCTGGAAGGGCTTAGAGCCTCCATTTTTGCACTCAGGTCTCAAGTCACATGGCCCTCAATCAGAATCCAGAGTTTCAAGAAACTTTTCGCACAGAAAAAAAACATAAGGGGTAACACTGTCGTTTTTTTTTGTGTGCGAAAAAAGTTTCTTCAATCTTCTTGAACCTCTGGATTCTGATAGAGGGCCATGGGACTTAGACCTGAGTGCAAAAATGGAGGCTCTGACTTGAGCCATTATAAATATCTCAATATCTCAGGTCTGGAAGGGTCTAAGAGTTTAGACCCTTCCAGACCTGAGATATTGAGATATTATAATGGCTCAATATCTCAGTATGTCACAAATATCTCATAAATATCTCAATATCTCAGCTCTGGAAGGGTCTAGAGCCTCCATTTTTGCACTCAGGTCTACGTCCCATGGCCCTCAATCAGAATCCAGAGTTTCAAGAAACTTTTTTTCTGCACAAAAAAAAAACATAAGGGGTACCACTGTCGTTTTTTTTTGTGCGCAAAAGAGTTTCTTGAAACTCTGGATTCTGATAGAGGGCCATGGGACTTAGACCTGAGTGCAAAATGGAGGCTCTAGACCCTTCCAGAGCTAGATATTGAGATATTTATAATGGCTCAATATCTCAGTATGTCACAAATATCTCATAAATATCTCAATATCTCAGCTCTGGAAGGGTCTAGAGCCTCCATTTTTGCCCTCAGGTCTAAGTCCCATGGCCCTCTATCAGAATCCAGAGCTTCAAGAAACTTTTTTTCGCACAAAAAAAAAAAGAAAAAAAACATAAGGGGTACCACTGTCGTTTTTTTGTGCGAAAAAAAGTTTCTTCAATCTTCTTGAAACTCTGGATTCTGATAGAAGGCCATGGGACTTAGACCTGAGTGCAAAAATGGAGCCTCTAGACCCTTCCAGAGCTGAGATATTGAGATATCTTATAATGTCTCAATATCTCAGTATGTCATCAAATATCTCATAAATATCTCAATATCTCAGCTCTGGAAGGGTCTAGAGCCTCCATTTTTGCACTCAGGTCTAAGTCCCATGGCCCTCTATCAGAATCCAGAGTTTCAAGAAAATCTATTTTCGCACAAAAAAAAACAAAAAACATAAGAGGTACCACTGTCGTTTTTTTTTTTGTGGTCAAAAGTTCTTCAATCTTCTTGAAACTCTGGATTCTGATAGAGGGCCATGGGACTTAGATCTGAGTGCAAAAATGGAGGCTCTAGACCCTTCCAGAGCTGAGATATTGAGATCTCACGTAGCATTTATGCCATTGTAATATATCTCAATATCTCAGCTCTGTATGCCATTATAAATATCTCAATATCTCAGCTCTGGAAGGGTCTAGAGCCTCCATTTTTGCACTCAGATCTAAGTCACATGGCCCTCTATCAGAATTCAGAGTTTCAAGAAAATCAAAATTTTGACCGAAAAAAAAACGTAAGGGGTACCACTGTCGTTTTTTTTTCGGGTCAAAATTTTGATTTTCTTGAAACTCTGGATTCTGATAGAGGGCCATGTGACTTAGATCTGAGTGCAAAAATGGAGGCTCTAGACCCTTCCAGAGCTGAGATATTGAGATTTCACGTAGCATTTATGCCATTGTAAATATCTCAATATCTCAGCTCTGTATGCCATTATAAATATCTAAATATCTCAGCTCTGGAAGGGTCTAGAGCCTCCATTTTTGCACTCAGATCTAAGTCCCATGGCCCTCTATCAGAATCCAGAGTTTCAAGAAAATCAAAATTTTGACCCGAAAAAAAAACGTAAGGGGTACCACTGTCGTTTTTTTTTCAGGTCAAAATTTTGATTTTCTTGAAACTCTGGATTCCGATAGAGGGCCATGGGACTTAGATCTGAGTGCAAAATGGAGGCTCTAGACCCTTCCAGAGCTGAGATATTTAGATATTATAATCATACGAGCTAGATATTGAGATATTTCAGGCATAAATGCTACGTGAAATCTCAATATCTCAGCTCTGGAAGGGTCTAGAGCCTCCATTTTTGCACTCAGATCTAAGTCCCATGGCCCTCTATCAGAATCCAGAGTTTCAAGAAAATCAAAATTTTGACCCGAAAAAAAAAACGTAAGGGGTACCACTGTCGTTTTTTTTCGGGTCAAAATTTTGATTTTCTTGAAACTCTGGATTCTGATAGAGGGCCATGGGACTTAGATCTGAGCGCAAAAATGGAGGCTCTAGACCCTTCCAGAGCTGAGATATTGAGATCTCACATAGCATTTATGCCATTGTAAATATCTCAATATCTCAGCTCTGTATGCCATTATAAATATCTAAATATCTCAGCTCTGGAAGGGTCTAGAGCCTCCATTTTTGCGCTCAGATCTAAGTCCCATGGCCCTCTATCAGAATCCAGAGTTTCAAGAAAATCAAAATTTTGACCCGAAAAAAAAAACGTAAGGGGTACCACTGTCGTTTTTTTTCGGGTCAAAATTTTGATTTTCTTGAAACTCTGGATTCTGATAGAGGGCCATGTGACTTAGATCTGAGTGCAAAAATGGAGGCTCTAGACCTTCCAGAGCTGAGATATTGAGATTTCACATAGCATTTATGCCATTGTAAATATCTCAATATCTCAGCTCTGTATGCCATTATAAATATCTAAATATCTCAGCTCTGGAAGGGTCTAGAGCCTCCATTTTTGCACTCAGATCTAAGTCCCATGGCCCTCTATCAGAATCCAGAGTTTCAAGAAAATTAAAATTTTGACCCGAAAAAAAACGTAAGGGGTACCACTGTCGTTTTTTTTTTTCGCGGTTTAATTTTGTGCGAAAATAGTTTCTTGAAACTCTGGATTCTGATAGAAGGCCATGGGACTCAGACCTGAGTGCAAAAATGGAGGCTCTAGACTTGAGCCATTATAAATATCTCAATATCTCAGCTCTGGAAGGGTCTAGAGCCTCCATTTTTGCAGCTCAGGTCTCAAGTCCCATGGCCCTCTATCAGAATCCAGAGTTTCAAGAAACTTTTTTTTCGCACAAAAAAAAAAAAAATGACAGTGGTACCCTTATGTTTTTTTTTTGTGCGAAAAAAAGTTTCTTGAAACTCTGAATTCTGATAGAGGGCCATGGGACTTAGACCTGAGTGCAAAAAATGGAGGCTCTAGACTTGAGCCATTATAAATATCTCAATATCTCAGCTCTGGAAGGGTCTAGAGCCTCCATTTTTGCACTCAGGTCTAAGTCCCATGGCCCTCAATCAGAATCCAGAGTTTCAAGAAACTTTTTTTCGCACAAAAAAAAAACATAAGGGGTAACACTGTCGTTTTTTTTTTTGTGCGAAAAGAGTTTCTTGATCTTCCTGAACCTCTGGATTCTGATAGAGGGCCATGGGACTTAGACCTGAGTGCAGAAATGGAGGCTCTAGACTTGAGCCATTATAAATATCTCAATATCTCAGGTCTGGAAGGGTCTAGAGTCTTAGACCCTTCCAGACCTGAGATATTGAGATATTTATAATGGCTCAATATCTCAGTATGTCACAAATATCTCATAAATATCTCAATATCTCAGCTCTGGAAGGGTCTAGAGCCTCCATTTTTACACTCAGGTCTCACGTCCCATGGCCCTCAATCAGAATCCAGAGTTTCAAGAAACTTTTTTTTTGCACAAAAAAAAACATAAGGGGTACCACTGTCGTTTTTTTTTTGTGCGAAAAAAAAGTTTCTTGAAACTCTGAGATTCTGATAGAGGGCCATGGGACTTAGACCTGAGTGCAAAATGGAGCCTCTAGACCCTTCCAGAGCTGAGATATTGAGATATTTATAATGTCTCAATATCTCAGTATGTCACAAATATGTCTCAATAAATATCTCAAATATCTCAGCTCTGGAAGGGTCTAGAGCCTCCATTTTGCACTCAGGTCTAGTCCCATGGCCCTCTATCAGAATCCAGAGTTTCAAGAAACTTTTTTTCACAAAAAAACAAAAAAACATAAGGGGTACCACTGTCGTTTTTTTGAGCGAAAAAAAGTTTCTTCAATCTTCTTGAAACTCTGGATTCTGACAGAAGGCCATGGGACTTAGACCTGAGTGCAAAAATGGAGCCTCTAGACCCTTCCAGAGCTGAGATATTGAGATATTTATAATGTCTCAATATCTCAGTATGTCACAAATATCTCATAAATATGCTCAATATCTTCAGCTCTGGAAGGGTCTGCAGCCTCCATTTTTGCACTCAGGTCTAAGTCCCATGGCCCTCTATCAGAATCCAGAGTTTCAAGAAACTTTTTTCGCACAAAAAAAAACAAAAAAAACATAAGAGGTACCACTGTCGTTTTTTTTGTGTGCGAAAAAAGTTTCTTCAATCCTCTGAAACTCTGGATTCTGATAGAGGGCCATGGGACTTAGACCTGAGTGCAAAAATGGAGGCTCTAGACCCTTCCAGAGCTGAGATATTGAGGTATTTATAATGGCATACAGAGCTGAGATATTGAGATATTTACAATGGCATAAATGCTACGTGAAATCTCAATATCTCAGCTCTGGAAGGGTCTAGAGCCTCCATTTTTGCACTCAGATCTAAGTCACATGGCCCTCTATCAGAATCCAGAGTTTCAAGAAAATCAAAATTTTGACCCCAAAAAAAAAACGAAAGGGTACCACTGTACGTTTTTTTTCCGGGTCAAAATTTTGATTTTCTTGAAACTCTGGATTCTGATAGAGGGCCATGGGACTTAGATCTGAGTGCAAAAATGGAGGCTCTAGACCCTTCCAGAGCTGAGATATTGAGATTTCACGTAGCATTTATGCCATTGTAAATATCTCAATACTCAGCTCTGTATGCCATTATAAATATCTCAATATCTCAGCTCTGGAAGGGTCTAGAGCCTCCATTTCTGCACTCAGATCTAAGTCCCATGGCCCTCTATCAGAATCCAGAGTTTCAAGAAAATCAAAATTTTGACCCAAAGAAAAAAACGTAAGGGGTACCACTGTCGTTTTTTTTCGGGGTCAAAATTTAGATTTTCTTGAAACTCTGGATTCTGATAGAGGGCCATGGGACTTAGATCTGAGCGCAAATGGAGGCTCTAGACCCTTCCAGAGCTGAGATATTTAGATATTTATAATGGCATAAATGCTACGTGAAATCTCAATATCTCAGCTCTGGAAGGGTCTAGAGCCTCCATTTTTGCACTCAGATCTAAGTCACATGGCCCTCTATCAGAATCCAGAGTTTCAAGAAAATCAAAATTTTGACCCGAAAAAAAGACAAAGGGGTACCACTGTCGTTTTTTTTTCGGGTCAAAATTTTGATTTTCTTGAAACTCTGGATTCTGATAGAGGGCCATGGGACTTAGATCTGAGTGCAAAAATGGAGGCTCTAGACTCTTCCAGAGCTGAGATATTGAGATCTCACGTAGCATTTATGCCATTGTAAACATCTCAATATCTCAGCTCTGTATGCCATTATAAATATCAAAACACCCAGCTAAGGGTCTCGAGCCTCCACTTTGCGCTCAGATCTAAGCTCACATGGCCCCCAATCAGAATCCAGAGTTTTAAGAAAATCAAAATTTTGACCCCGAAATGTAATTGGGGTACCACTGTCGTTTTTTTGGGTCAAAATTTTGATTTCTTGAAACTCTGGATTCCTGATAGAGGGCCACTTACTCTTATTGAGTGAAAGTGAGGCTTTAGACCTTCCAAATAGTTAATAGATTGAAGTCGTTATCAAATCTGAGCCCTTGGGCCTTTGCGTTTGTGCAAATACGGGTGTTTATCCTTGGATTTCGCTACGTCATCAGCGGGCGCCATTCACAGTGTGTGGTTTTCGGTGAGATCTCCGCGAATACTCCACCAAAATGACTAAACGCATAATGGCTGCGTTCAGCCCCGGCGAGACTAACTCCACAAGCCCTGCCCCGCTGCATACGCTCGTTTGCTGAGATATTTGCGCTTTTTCGCTTCCGGGTAGGTTTTTTGGGCCCCGGGATCTGGGCCCCGGGGCCCCATGAGGCTGGGTGGTCTCTCCCAAAGGTTCTTGTCCTGGGCTCATTCCTTTTTTTTTGGTCATTTTTCTTTACTGCAGTTTTACAAGTTGCAAAAACAAAAAAACACAAGCAGTCCAAATGACTCATATCGCACGTATTACACACAATGTTACACCTGGACCCGAGAATACACTCGGACCCCGGACCGGCCATCATTTAAATATAGACCTGAACCCAATACGGGTCCCGGTTTTTTACGTGTTTTTCGGGTGATGTGAAGACCTCCAGTCTACGCAACTACCATTTTGATGCAGCAATACGTAAATCTAACCAAGTACATCA
>JAQIUQ010003742.1:0-172935 GCA_030378365.1 Hybognathus amarus | reverse complement strand
CTTTGTCTAATTGCTACTCACTTATTTAAAGCTAGCATATCAATATGGTAATGGTAAGATTTTGAAATGTATTGAGTTGGATTCGGTCCGAGTTAGTAACATAAAAAAAAGATGATAAAAGATTCATAACATATATGGTAGGTCTGTTGAGAGCCAACACGAAATACGTGCGAATATAGAATTCGAATATTAAACAATTAAGCTGAAGTTACTGTTCGAATATAGCTTTTTTATGTATATTTAAAAATGTTTCTTCTCATATGCAATCTTGCCTTTTCATTTGCGGCGCTTGGCTTACACGCATGTGAAAATGAAATGCCTTTGCTTTCATCCTGATAAACAATAAAGTTTTTGAAATCGGTAACACAAGATGTGCACGCTATACCACGATGTATCATCATAACAACTGTCAAAAATAGTAGCCTAAATGTAAAGTGACATAAAAAGTGGCCCCAAAACGCGCTGTTGAAGCGAAAAACGCGAATAATGTCGCAACAGATTGCGTGCACATACGGAGCTTGTTGGAATGGCCGTGATCGAACCTGAAAAGAACGATATAAGTTTCAGTAAATTTTGGTGGTGTCTTTGCAGTCGTAGAGAAAACCATACGGGGAAAGGTTCAGACCAGTATTCAGCACTAATAAAATGTGTATTAGATGTCCCTCTGAGTGGACTGAATGTGTAACAACAAGCACATGCTATAATGTTTATTTAACATTTAACAATATTTACTTATCTGTGTTATGCTACTGTCATGTTCTCACTGTGAAGCTGCTTTGATACAATCTGTATTGTGAAAAGCGCTATATAAATAAATGTGACTTGACTTGACTATAATGGCATTGGCGATCCATAAGCATGTAATGTTGTCTAAATATTAATAATAGGATTCAATTTTAGCATTTAATATTCGAATACTGAATAAATATGAAATGAAATTCTGATTAGTATTGTAGAGGAAGATTGACAGCCCTAATATACGGTGTTTTACATATAAGAGTTTGTTTGCGCCACTTTTCAGCCCCTGGTTGTCAGTTGTCGCCACGGCTGGAAAGCCCCGCCGATATTGACTCTCGGTCACGGCCTTTTCAAATACTAGCCATGTTTCCATCAACACGTTTTAATTCGAATTAAGTGATAACGAATGTAAAATACCTTATGGAAACAGTAAAATTCGATGAAATTTCATGAAATACGTCGGGTCTTCATCGTATTTTCTATTGATATCGACATATGGCTAATGCGATAAAAGCTGATGGAAACGTTATTTACCGAATAAATATTAACATTATTTAAGTTTTAAGTTTTAGCCGCTTTTATGGTTGCAACTGCAACACGTCAGAAGACATGAGCCTTCATCTTCGGCCACTCTGTTTGCGCACACATGGCGGATGTCAACAAAGACAGATGGACAAAGTGGACAGATGGTAAGTGGACAAAGTAAAGAAATGCTTCAACCAAAGGGTTTCCGTGAAGTGTCTCAGAACCAGGATCTCCTAGTAACTGATGGAGCGCTGTCGTTTCCACACGACAGTCGCCTCCGCTGTCGTCGGGCATTTACGTGCATCGGCATCATCAATGTTTATAGCAGTCGTTGTTTTCTTAGGTAAGTTTTGCTTGTTTACTACGTGTTCCTTGGTCTGAGTTCTAATGTAGAATGTGGTCTGTTATTTCTGGTTAACAGACTGTGGTGCTGCTATAACACACCGTTGCCATGGACGCAGTTCAGAGACGGACTACTTTTCTTTAGCAGAAGCAATACTCGTTTTTAAATCAATAAACTTGTTTTTAAGTCAATATGTTGTGTCAAATTATTGATTTATTTATTAATATGGTTGATTTATATGTAATAAGCAGGATAATGTATAGCGAGGCTGTTGTTATAGCAAATACAACCCTTCAGGCTAACAACCGCCTCTGCACATATGTCATCTGGCACATAAGCATTATTAGGCTACAACTTGTGAAATATTGATCATTTGTTGGTAGATGGTGCGATCCGTTTTGTCTAACAAAACTTTGTTCGCAAAAGTTTGCTTGAATGTTGTTCGATTTCAGTGCGAAAACTAATGGAAACACCTTAAAATGTATCAAATCAATTCGATATATACCAATTTGATCGCAAAACAGCATGTGAGGTCATTATGCACAGGCTTTTTATTCGTATCTAACTTCAGATAATTCGATTGACAAGTGGATGGAAACATGGCTACTGTCTTCCTTTTCCGCCTAGTTTTCCTTCGCTGACTGTATATGCAGGTAACTGGGAGTTTTGATTGCTCTTTCTCTGCCATAACTGCTGATTCTTCCTAGCCGTGCCTCTTCCTCTCCTCAAGCAAACGTGTGCGCGCATGTGGGCTGTTCTTACGCCGCGGTGCTGGTTACCATGGTAGCGAGGGAACGTGACAGTCGCCCAGCCAATCATTTCTTTGTCCCGGTTGGAAATAATGAGCTGTGTTTATTGCAGCACTGGAGGACTACAGACACTTTCTTTTTCAGAGTACTTACATTTTAATTATGTATTGGTGTATGATTATGACTTACAGAGATGAAAACCTTTCTGGTTTCCATAAGCTATAAGCCATAATCATCAAATAAAGGCTTAAAAAATCTCACTTTGCATGTAATGAGTCTATAGATATTCTAATATTTTGAGTTTCAACTGTATATATAAAAAGATCCTGTCGACCCTTAACGTTTCCATTCATTCTCTTCTAGAACTGAAAAAGTCAAGATGGCTCATACGTGAAATAAAGCATGATGGACATCTGCCTTCGACAAAACAAAAACCCTTCCCGACGGACACAAATATGGCTTGAGAACAGAAAAACTCACAAAATGGAGCTAAAGAGGGAAAAGAGATATATATAGTCAGCTCACACAGTGTGTGGGTGGGTGTGTGTGTGGGGGGGGGTTATTTGTCTAAACGGCCGAAAACAGATGGAGGTAAAGTAGAGGAGACTACATACATCGTTCCCTTTATTCGCCTCCGTGTGATTGGCTCCAGAATCTTTGCCGTTGCGGACACGGACGCTGTGGTTCCCGTTCTGCCACGTGATTGGCTGGTCCGCGCTGGGGACGGCGGGGGGTGTGGGCCGAGTGACTTCCCTCCTGGTTTGTGCCTGTCGTTCTTGCACTTTGCGTTTGATCTGAGAGGTCAGATTGAAGACGGATTGATTTGAAGAGCATTTAAATATTTTTATATCATATACACATTTTTCTATTGTAGTCTTTTAAGACAACGCATCTGAAATGATAAACTGAAGAATACAACTAAAATATAGATTTTCGATGCATATTGATATTGAATACAATAAATTACACACTCACTCACTCACTCCTACTCACTCACTTACTCACTCACACAAACACTTATTAAAATATAATAAAAATATCTATGGTAGTTTCTCCCTGTGGTTTTAATGTAAAAAAATTAGCCAGAGTGCAAAAAATGTCAATGTCAAGCCCTGCTTCCGACATTGCAAGAAGCTTTTCTGTCATTCTGACTCTCCTTTCTGTGATGAAAGTGGTGACAAGAGCACATACCATAACTATGGTATTTGGCAGGAACTGTGGTAAGTGTGTGTGCGAGGGCCTGTGAAATGGAGATAAGAGGCACCTGCTGGGTGATCTGGAGAGGCTGGCGGTGGAGGAGACGGATCCACTGCGGGAACTACAGCAACTGCCTCTGTGCTGAGAACTCCTGCTGGGAGATTCGCCTGAACACCTGCGGGAAACACACACACACACACAGGTCACACACTCACACACTCCAGCACACAGCGCTTCAGTCACTCTGGCAGCAAACCAGACCAGGCAATATGGCCTATGTTGTTGAGTGCGTGTTGGGTGTTGTGGGTGGTTTCCGGGGTGTTGCTATGCAGTTGCTAAAGACTGGTTGTCAGGGCATTGCTAGTTGGTTGCTAGGATATTCTATACGGTTACTAGGGTGTTGCAAGAGGTTGCCAAGATGCGGTTGCAAAACAGATCTGAGTGGTTGTCAGGGCATTGCTAGTTGGTTGCTAGGGTGTTCTAGATGGTTACTAGGGGGTTGTGGGTGGTTGCAAGGGTGTTGTTATACATTTGTTGAAATATTTTGACTGGTAGTCAGTGCATTGCTAATGGGTTGCTAGGTTGTTTTAGACAGTATGTGGTTTCCAGGGTGTTGCTATGCAGTTGCTTAAATGTTTCGAGTGGTTGTCAGTGCTAGGTAGTTGCTAAGGTATTCTAGATGGGCTACTCAGGGTGTTGTGGATGGTTGTCAGGGTGTTGCTATGGAGTTGCTAAAATGTTCTGAATGGTTGTCAGTGCATTGCTAGGTGATTGCTAGGTTGTTTTAGGTGGTTACTAGGGTGTTGTGGGTGGTTCCAAGGGTGTTGTTATGCATTTGTTGAAATGTTTTGACTGGTAGTCAGTGCATTGCTAATGGGTTGCTAGGTTGTTTTAGACAGTTTCTAGGATGTTGTAGGTGGTTTCCATGCAGTTGCTTAAATGTTTCGAAGTGGTTGTCAGTGCTAGGTCGTTGGTAAGGTATTCTAGATAGGTTGTTGTGGGTGGTTGCCAGGGTGTTGCTATGCAGTTGTCAGTGCTAGGTATTTGCTAAGATATTCTAGATGGCTACTAGGGTGTTGTGGATGGTTGTCAAGGTGTTATGGAGTTGCTAAAATGTTCTGAATGGTTTTCAGTGCATTGCTAGGTGGTTGCTAGGGAGTTTTAGATGGCTACTAGGATGTTGTGAGTGGTTGTCAGTGCATTGTTAAGTGGTTACTGTTTTAGATGGTTTCTAGGGTGTAGTAGGTGGTTGTCAGGGTGTTGCTATGCAGTAGTGAAAATGTTTTGAGTGATTGTCAATGATTGCTAAGTGATTAGTAGGTTGTTTTAGATGGTTACTAAGGTGTTGTGGGTGGTTGCAAGGGAGTTGTTATGCATTTGTTGAAATATTTTGACTGGTAGTCAGTGTATTGCTAATGGGTTGCTACGCTGTATTAAGATGGTTTCTAGGGTGTTGTAGGTGGTTGCCAGGGTGTTGCTATGCAGTAGCGAAAATGTTTTGAGTGGTTGTCAGTGTATTGCTAAGTGCTTACTAGGTTGTTTTAGATGGTTACTAGGGTGTTGTGGGTGGTTGCAAGGGTGTTGTTATCCATTTGATGAAATATTTTGACTGGAAGTCAGTGGATTGGTTATGGGTTGCTAGGTTGTTTTAGATGGTTTCTAGGATGTTGTAGGTGGTTGCCAGGGTGTTGCTATGCTGTTGCTTAAATCTTTTGTGTGGTTGTCAGAACTAGGTCATTGCTATGGTATTCTAGATGGTTCCAATGTGCCAGTTTACAATCCCAAGTCAAAATTGCAAATCTGATTGCTTTAAAACGTAATATAATTAAATGAATTAAACTCGCCAATCAATGCATTTGGATTTTCATGGTCAGATTGAGGCCTCTGTAATACTGAACATTTGATCTTTTTAGGAAAGTAAACATCACTCACCTCTTCTTCTGTTTGCTCTTGTCTTTTGTGTTTGATTTTGGGGCTGCCAGATCTGAAAGGAGAAAACAAGCAAGAACTGAAAAACAGGTGTGGAGCATTAAAGTATTCAAGTGTAATCAAAGGATTTATGGGAAAACAGACTAAAGTTGTGATTACAAGGTACCAGCTGCATCTCTGAGCTCTTGAAAGAAATGATCATTGGATGTGACAGCGTTTACCAGGATAATGGCACTGGATATTTACATATACCTAGAGTAAACTAGGCCTCCATGAGCAAATCTGAATTTGACTCTCACAATGTCTGTGATAGATGATCAATACTTGTTACTTTTCTGCTATTTTCTTCAGTGCTGTCTGTGCAACCGCTCAAAGAGACTTACTGAGTGTTTTCTAGGCCAGACTATTGTATCATCGAACAGCATTTATAAGAAATGAACTAAACAAAATGAACTTTACTTTTGAAGTAAAGCAAAGTAAAGCAAAATGAAGTTTACTTTTCTGGCAATAGACGGCTTTTGAACAGACTTTAAAGTTCCCAAATCATAAAGAATATCTATTCTCTAAAGCATATCTCACATTAGCTCAGTGTTTTACCTGTGTCTCCTCTTCCTCCTCAAGCCAGATGTGGACCTAGACAGAGGCATTACAGATGTTAGAATCACAAGCTTTTCAGGGATCTAAAATACACTTAAAAATGTCCAAATGTCTTAAAACAATAGATCTAGCGTTGATAATTCAAGGAAAACTGACTTCATTCATCCACTGAAAATCATACGAAACACCAGCTGATTTGAAGACAAGATAGCAAAGAGATATACATTTAAATGATATTAATTATCTAATGCAAATGGCATTCACATTCATTTTCTAAGACTATATCATCAAAATCATAACAAATAAAGGCTTGAAATATCTCACTTTGCATGTAATGAGTCTATATAATATACTAGTTTCACCTTTTAGGTTAAATTACTGAAATAAATGAACTTTTGCACCATATTCTCACCAGTAAACCACAGTTTCACCTTTAAAATGACTTTGCTCAAGCCATACTGAGAGGAGAAATACCTGATTTTCTTTCTATGCTCACTTTCTGACTCTCTATCACACTTTTTCCCTCACACACACACACACACACACACACACACACACACACACACACACACACACACACACACACACACACACACACACGTACATACGCACACATCACATAAAGCTGCTTTAAAAAGACATCTAACACAGGAATCCACCATGCTTTCGAAGTGTGTACACTATTATATAAGCATCGTCAGTTCTCTTTTGACATTGGAAAAGCGCAGAAGAGGTAAAGTCAGGGTGATGAGATAAATAAAAATGTGTGTGTGTAATGAAAGAAATATGAGCATCTAAAATGCTGAGACGTCCATCTATTAATAAATAGGACATTTTAAGGCTGCAAAGGCACGCAGATTCAGTAGCAATATTCCTGACATAACAATATCATGAATATTTTATGAATGCGGAAAGGTATTTTGTGTAAAACATGCTTTTATATTGTACATGTCTATTTTTGGAGCGCGATAATAAACATGTCTATTTCTGAAATGCTGATAATAAATTATTAACAAGAACAATTTAAAACTGCCCAAAAAGAGCCATTTTTTGTCAAAAATGAAAAATAAAAAATCTGAGACTGTGTTGGGAATCTGAAGTACACAGTATATACTGTATAATGCCGAATATATGGAGAAAAAATGTGTACATATGTTCAGGGCAGGACTTAGGGTGGTGGGGGCCCCTGGGCTTGAGTCACTTTCGGGCCCTACCTTCTATACATTACTTTAAATACAACTAAATGATACATACACATATGTATTAGAGCTACACAATTCTGGATAATTTGAGAATAAAAATAGAGATCACGATTCTGAACAAACAACTTAACAAAATAACATAATTTATGTTAATTGCTGAAGTCTATTAAAAGATGTTTAATTAATCTGAATTATAAAAAAATGGGTTTGAATGATTCAATTCCTCAATCAAATACACTTGTTTCATAAGCCAATTTCCATTCACTTGTCAATTATCTGAGGTTCAATTAAAAAGAAAAAAAAACTCATGTGAATAAAGCTGGTGAAAGTGTGTTTCTATCATCAACGAGCTTAAAGCGAATAAAACCAGTCGGCTCCATAATAAGCCTCGACGTTAGTACCAGCTTACAGGTTTTTGTCGCTTCATTGCTCAGGGGTCTGGGGCATGCTCCCCCAAGGAGAATTTTGATTTTCCTGATCTCATTTAAAGAGTTTTGATAGCCAAAAAAATAAAAACAGTAGCTTTATAAGCATTTAATCAGAACTACTTTTTTCTTTCCTAAATTAATCAATGTTTTGGAATAATCTGTTTATTTAATTAATGGTTCAATTGCTCTACTGCATAAAGACACTTGTCACTTGTCGCCGCCTTCTGGCTTAATGATGCAAGGAGTGATACAAACAGTGATAAGTTGAACACATTCGAGGAAGCGTTATACAAATATATTTATACAATAATAATGGCAATATATTTAATAGGGTGCTCTGTGTTGTTAAATTGAGCTTATAGTTTCACTATATCTCTGATAAAACTGATTACTTTGTGTCGGCCATTTAAGACTCTTCGGAAAAACAGCCGTATATTTTGTCAGTGTATTGCTAAGTGCTTACTTAGGTTGTTTTAGATGGTTACTAGGGTGTTGGTGGTGGTTGAAGGTGTTGTTATCATTTGATGAAATATTTTGACTGGTAAGTCAGTGGATTGGTTATGGGTTGTAGGTTGTTTTAGATGGTTTCTAGGATGTTGTAGGTGGTTGCCAGGGTGTTGCTATGCTGTTGCTTAAATCTTTTGAGTGGTGCGTGTCTCATATACCGAAACTCAGCGTATCAATAGTAGCCTAGGCTATAGCCTACTCTAACAGAGTACCTGAAACATAAGCGACTTAAAATTAAATTTTTCATTGCAGGGCAGGGCCAGGTAACAATGCTGAGACCAATCAACAAACTTTAAATGAAAAATTAAATGACTTATAAATTATTGAAAAAATCAAACGTAAACAGGCGGAGGCCCCATATTGGGTGGGGCCCATGGGCTTGAGCCCAGTTACAAGCCCAATGGTAAGTCCGGCCTTGGGTGTAACGATACACAAAACTGATCTGTTTCGGTTTTCCCACGGTTTTGATGCCTCGGTTCTGTTCGATTCTGTTCGGTTTAGAAAGCTAAAATGGCTTTTTTTTTAAACAGTGGTTTAATGAAAAAAAAGGTCTTTGTCTTTAAATTAATTCAGTTACAATTAAACATTTCACAAGGATTAAAAAAATCTGCTAATGCTGTGAACTATATTGAAGGCTGCACATTACTATAACATTAAATGTTGTAGCCTAGACTTTTAACCTAAATTCAGATGCCATTTATTTTTTAGATATAATAATTAACACACAACACATTGTATGAAAACATGTAAACTGAACATAAGGCAGTTTTTACATTAACTTGTGTTTTTTCTCTAATAATTTACACAGTTGTCATTTTCATGAAAAGATATTTTAAACATAAATTAAATAATCAAGATATCATTAACAGGTTAAGTAAAATATAATATACAGGCTAACAAAGTGCATTTATTTAGTGCAAAGGTTCATTTATAGGAAGTTGTGGACACTGAATCACTTGCCTGCTGAGGTAAATATAATGCTAGTGACAAGCTAAAGCTTTGCTGTTTTATTGACGTCTTTCCGCTGCTTAAACACTGATTGAGCGATTACACGAGTTATGATGCCTTTCAGTAAGTATACTGTATCTTTCAACATACCTTCAGGTGTCTTTTCTGTAACTGAGGAAGAGATGATCGCGTTTACTCGCGCGCCGCGCTGCCGCTTGAAATGAGGAGCCTAGTAAGCGATCTGTCACGTCACATCAAAGAGCGCCAAAACGCCATTTATTGTTTGAATTTCGTGATCAAATAGACAGAATCTGAAAGATTACACCTTGCTTATTATCGAAAGTAACAAAACACGGAGCTTGTTATTTGGTGTTAATGGTGGTTAGGCTACAAAACTGAATTCATTGTGTACTGTTTACATAAGACATGAGGTCCATTGAGATGGGCGGGGCCGGGGTAGCGCGGGGCGGGGCCGGGGTAGCAGGGGGCGGGGCGGGGCGTGTTCGGTACGCAATGACAGTATCGCGATTCGAATCTTGAGTTCAGTATCACGGTTTTTGGTTTGGTTCGAAAATCGTTACACCCTTAAGGTTATGTTGGTATTTGCATTGGTTTTCAGAGTGAATGCAGTGAAAAACACACAAAACACATCTAAAACAGGAAAAAGTATGCACAAATAAAAACAGAAGTATATAATTGGATGCTTTTAAATAAACACTGACAAAAAATACACACTCCTCTAGACGATATGATGATATAACATTGATATAAGTGATCACATGGATTTAGACATATATTGTATTTAAATAAAGAGTTATATTGTTGAAATCAGGCTCATATAAATGCATGTTCATATCCATGATGATCACTGGATCTCTGGTCAGTTGTAAGGAACGATATTAGTGCTGTCAAACGATTAATCGCATCCAAAATAAAAGTTTGTGTTTACATAATATATGTGGGTGCACTGTGTATAATTATTTTGTATATATATATATAAATACACACACATGCATGTATATTTAAGAAAAAAATATTATTTATATATAAAATATTTATATTTATATAATATAAATTATATATATCTATATAACTATATACAGTATATACATGAAAATATTTCTTAAATATATACAAGCATGTGTGTGTATTTATATATAAATATATATATATATATAATATATAACACAGTGCACCCACATATTATGCAAACACAAACTTTTATTTTGGATGCGATTAATCGCGATTAATCATTTGACACCGAAACGATATATACAATATACTGATAATCATGTGTTTCAAGTGTTTTCTCTTTCTCCAATTAAATCCAGTCATTCAGCAGTTCTTCAGCCACTCAGTCCCGCAACAAAGTGACGTCAATGCATAACCTCTATTCTGAACACTGGCAATGACACACACACACACACACCTGTCTTTTTTGTGTTTCTTTCCACTCTTCTTCCTCTTGTCTCTGCGGGTGGGAGAAGGACTGTCAGCTCTGAGAGTCAAAGACAACAACGGATCAAATATTTACTCCATCATATTCTTCCATTTTTTCATTTTCACAATATTCTAATTTGGATTTTGGGGCTTTCATATCTGTAATCCATAATCATCAAAATTATAACAAATAAATGCTTGAAATATCTCACTTTGCATGTAATGAGTCTATATAATATATTAGTTTCACCATTTAAATTATATTACTGAACTTTTGCACGATATTTAATCTGTATGTGCATATATCGGCTGCCGGATTAACAATATGAAGTCAGAAAGCAAACTAACCGACTGTGTCTTCTCGCCTTCTTCTTTTTCCTCTTCTTCGGCCGAGGGGAAGTGGAACTGCTGGATTTCCTCTTGGATCTTGTGTGGAAGACGACGAGGAGCAGAGGAAAGAAATGCAGTGCTGGGTAATAATGTTATGAGGTTCCTCTTCCAGTTTTTTATGATTGCTTCACACTAAAATTAAACTTTTCCCACAGTTAGCAAAACACAAGACTAACTGTAAGCACACTGTCAGCTTCACACTCTTTGCAAAACATTACACACACTGATTTGCAAAACACTAAACACACTTGTATAGTGTGACACATCAGACACACAAGTATCATGATGTCACTTCCTTGCAATTCCAAAATGCTGGGTTATTTCAACCCAAATTTGGGTCACACACACACTGTGTGTGTGTGTGATTCTGTCATGTTACCTGGAGTCATCGTGGGCAGCTGAATCTTGCTCGTAATATTCTCCGTCCCACTCGTAGTGTTGCTCATAGCCGTCCATGTACGCAGCGTTCTCCACATGATCTTCGTCTCCATGAGGAAGCAGCCTGACCCTGTGCGTGCAGGAGGGCAGAGGTCAAAGGTCGTGACCTGCGCTGGTCTAAAATGCTATTCTGGGCCTATGTAGAGAAGAGTCTGCTAGTCTCTAACACATAACATTTGCGGGGTAATGTAAAAGCATTGGCAAATATTTATTCCTCCCATCTCATATTTATTTTCTTCACCATGTCCCTTCAGGGCCTCCGTAATAACGTCTTCTTGTGTATAGAATAGCATTTTTATTAGACTGGAGTGTGTGGGTGAAGGAGCTTGTGTACGGTCACAGGGTTGAGCTACGGCATTAAAGGAGTAGTTCGCTTTTAAAAAACTTTTGCTGATAATTCACTCTCCCCCATGTCAGCCAAGATGTCCATGTCTTCTTTCTTCAGTTGAAAAGAAATGAAGGTTTTTGATGAAAACATTCCAGGATTTTTCTCCATATAATGGACTTCAATGGGGTCCAAACGGCTCAAGGTCCAAATGAGAGTTTCAGTGCAGCTTCAAAGGGCTTTAAACGACACCAGACGATGAATAAGGGTCTTATCAGCAAAAAAAAAGTTTCAGTTTTAGAAGCTCAATTTTGTTCGTTTTGATGAACGAGTTCGAACAGGAGAGTCACGAACGTGCATCACAGAACAGAGCAAGGCGAGCATTTGAGCTTATAAAACTTAAACTTTGTTATTTATTTATTAAATGAGCGCTCGTTTCACTTGATAAGACCCTTATTCATCGTCTGGTGTCGTTTAAAGCCCTTTGAAGCTGCACTGAAACTCTCATTTGGACCTTGAATCGTTTGAACCCCATTGAAGTCCATTATATGGAGAAAATCCTGGAATGTTTTCATCAAAAACCTTCATTTTTTTCGAACTGAAGAAAGAAAGACATGAACATCTTGGATGACATGGGGCGAGTAAATTATCAGCAAAAGTGTTTTAAAGTGAACTACTCCTTTAACACAGGGCATATATGGACATATAGCTATATATGTCAGATATATGTCAGAGGTCACACGCCTCTGGAGCAACCAGGGGTTAAGTGTCTTGCTCAGGGACACATTGGTGTCTAACAGTGGATTCAAACCCGGGTCTCTCACACCAAAGGCATGTGTACTGCGCCATCACCACCCCTATTCTAACGATCTAAAGCTAGAAACTTTACGGGCAGATCTCGGCGCTGTTGCTGTTTAACCGGCAGGATAAATGACTCTTACGCTCGACGCAAGTTTAAAAGGGAAGTAGCTTCATTACTCATAGGTGTGGTTTGGGTGTAACGAGAAACAAACCAATCAGAGTGTCTATATTTATGAAACAAACACACATGCACCTTTTATTTTTAAACATACAGTATATTTTAACAGGACTAAAATACTTCTCATTATGCCAGTTTATTCTCTATGGCAGCATGAGATTATAATGAGCATTCGTGAGAGTGTGTGTGTGTGTGTGTACTCACGGTGGACGCGGGTGCAAGCCTTCTCGAGTTATCACACCCTCCTTCTCCATCAACATCTGCCGAAACGTTCCCACCTTCTGCCGGATTTCTTCTTCTGAATATCTACATACGAAAGAGAGGACACAACAATACAAATCCTCAATAAACACATTATTGAAGAAATTATTGATGTCTGGAGGATCACAGAGACTAATTAGAAGTGTTTATTCGTTTTTGTTTAAAGTGTTCCGACACGCGTTTATGTTAAAATATACCGTAATGTCACTTCTATTGAAACTTGCATGACATGTTTTTATGCATTTGTAATCTCACTGAAATTTAGTACATTTAAATGCAATATCGACTAACACACTACAGTTAATATTATAATCAAGTACATCACATGTGCTTTAGTATGTTAGTATGAACCACAGTTCATAACTGTCTTTAATCACACTAAAAAATGTAAATATGGTGCAAAACTTCAGTAATTCATCTTAAAAGGTGAAACTAATATATTATATAGACTCATTACATGCAAAGTGAGATATTTCAAACCTTTATTTGTTATAATTGTGATGATTATGGATTACAGATATGAAAACATTTTCACAATATTTGGTGTTTTCATAAGCTGTAATCCATAATCATTATAACAAATAAAGGCTTGAAATATCTCACTTTGCATGTAAATAGTATAAATCATTAGATAATATAATATAAGTGAAATTAAGTGTAGGCTACTTGAGAGAGTCACTTTCATGACTATGGTTCTTAATACACCTAAATACACTTTTAAATACCAGAAAGCATTACAATAGTTAAATGTAGTCTAAATAAGGACTATTTTCCTCAATGTTTGTGTGCATTACAGAATCTTTCACACACTGCGTTTAACTGAAAACTGTTAACATGTCACTGTAACAGCACTAGGTTTAGGAACAATAAAGGTCAAAGTAGCACATGTTGAGTGTGTGTTGAGGTGTGTGATGTGAGAGGGTGTTAACATGAGACCTGCACCTGCTGTCTGGTTAAAGGAGACTGGTGTAACCATAGCAACCATTGAGCACCAGTCCAGCCGGTAACGTCACAACAGCAGGATTTATCAGTGTGTGTCCAGAGCAGTGGAGGAGGAGGACCTGTGTGTGTGTGTGTGTGTGTGTGACGGGTAGGTTCGGGTCGGGTTTGTGTCAGTTGAGAAAATGTATAGTTTGTACAGTATAAAAATCATTATGTCTACACAGTAAAAAAAAAATCTGTAAAAAAACGGTAATTTTTAACATAAATTTTTTTAAATTTAATGTCTGTTAAAAAACGGAAAAATACTGTCAGGAAAAAACTGTAAAAAACAGTAAAAAATGGTAATTTCTTATTCTATATAGATTATTACAGTTATTCTACACAAAAATATCTTTCATTATCTGATATAATGTTAATTTACTGACCTATTGAAGTATTAATATCTGTTTTGTACCATTGTAACGCTGACAACCACAGCGATAATGAGTCACATGATCATTCAAAGCTCATTACAGGCAGCTTTTCCACAAGAGAGTTAATACTAATATATAGAAACTTTCGTAGAAACATTAAACACCATCATGGTAACACATTCATTTTTTAAAATGCATTAAACATTAGTTTAACAACATTAAATGTAACATAAAACCCTAATATACATAACTGATTGGAAAAAAACTAAGAAAACTATGAAGAAACAGTTATTTCAACAAAAACACATCAAATGTGAAGTGTCACGCAGGGAATTGTGGAATGTCGAATTACAGTTTTTCACTGTAAATTATACAATGAGTAGTTCTTTTACACTTTCAAAAACTGTAAATGTAATGGTATTTAGTACGGAAATACTATTATTTAACCTTAAAACTGACTTTAACACCCACATACTTAATGATCTTCAAGGAAAACATGTTAAATGACTGATGATTTCTGCACTTATACCTTCTTTTCTGTGTTCTCTAATTTAACAGAAAAAATCTGTAAAATATTACGGAATATTTTATGTAAAATTACACACAACCCTGTAAAAATACAGACAATTAGATAGATGTAAAATAGATGTAAAAACAAAAAACAAGCAATTACCTGTAAATTCAATAGTGGACCTTTAAATTACAGCAAATATCTGTAAAATAACAGGCATTCACTGTATAATGACAAAACGGCAAAATTCTGTACAAAAATACAGACCATTACCTGTAAATTTACATTTTTTTACAGTGTATGGAAAGTCCCTATAAAATATAAAACACAACATGTGTGTGTGTGTGTGTGTGTGTTGGTGAATAAGACAAGTTATTGTCTTACTAAGGAAAGTTTCCTGCTATAAAAGCTTGTGCTGGAGGGGATGGAGATAATGCTGCTTTGTCACATTCATTCCGACACAAACACACATACAAAGAAACACACACACACTCACACTACATCGTGGCCACAATGGATAAGGCCTTATTAAGCCAATTAGATAACAATGAAAAGAGCGAAGTCGCCATCGTTAGCGAAACACTCCTGGGACATTAATGCTCCTTCTGTCTGTTCTGTTTAACAGTGAATCAATAGCACTGATTAAGCTCATTTAATAACACACACACACACACACACACACAAACGCTTCAGAAAACTAACCAAACCCGAGATTTTATTGATCATTACTGTCATGTTAATTGTCGATTACTGGTTTAATTGAGCATAATCTGATTGAGAACAAGATTTGTTAACCGTATTATCGAATCACTCAGTTTGATCAGGTCCAATGAAAATAGAGAGCTCATGAATATTAATGAGACTAGTTAGGGTATCCAGTTACACAATGAACTGCATCTTTCCTTCCTGGAGTGGATCCACGATCCGTCCATCATCGACCCGAGTCTCTGAGGAGTGTGTGTACATTATACATGAGGCGCATCACGGGTGTGTGTGATCCTGGACGAGGGCAGATGGAGCCGTTAACCACACACACACACACACACACACTCGTCTCATTAGAAGATGCCACACGACTGCTCCAGTTGTTTATAATAGTAACACACACACCTCTGCTCATTCACAGTGATGCTGGATTTAACAAACATTAATAATGATGGAGTCTCATACACAACCAAATGATGAAAATGAGAATAAAGAGGATGTTTTTCAGTATTTTTCCTTGAATATAGTGCACAAGTCGTATTAGCTACGGTTATGATTCTTGCAAAAATATATTTTTCTTCATCAGATTCTTCAATATCTCATTTGTGTTGCACAGAAGAAAGTCACTGGACTTGAGGGTGAATGTAAATTAGGAGTAAATGATGAATGTTTCTATTTGGCTTTAAAAGACGCCTCTGCTTTGACATCAGGAGTCTTCTTGTATACGCCGAGGATGTGTGTTTAACATGATCCACACGACGCTGGTCTGATTTCACACCGTCTGCTGCGACACACACTGGGAGGAACATATGGAGAGCCAACATCTCCTAAAGCACAGGACAATTACTCATGATGTGTGTGTGTGTGTGTGTGTGTGCTGCCAGATGGCTGATCCACCACCATCCTCCATCTCCAACATCCGGCTTCACAAAATCATCATCAATCTAGTAACTATTACTCAGAGCTGTTAACAAGGAGCAGTGTGTTTCCACTAATGAGAGACTGAACACACTTCATCCGGACGGACGGTGGTCAATGTTTCGGTGATTCCACTGGATGGCGCTAGTGGAGCAGAATCTACATATCTACAACTTTTAAAGGGACAATATTGTAGAGTTCAGAATTTAGTTTTCCATAACCATAAACCCTTTTCACATATCCGGGTTTTCGAAAGCGGAAGTCGTCATAGTTGTGGAATTGAACGGAAGAAGATTTTTCAGTATTTTTTGTATTTTCAGTTGCTCCAATAGCTAAAAAAACTAATAAATCAGTGATAGAGTTTCCATGACTTTCCAAAGAGAGAAAACATAGAGAGAGATTGATCACGTTGGTCAGAAGAGAGAAAGATGCAAAATTTGCCATTTACTCCCTCAGCCGTTGTATTAGAAATACCACGAAGTGCTAATTTGTTTATTCTCATTTACTGTTAAGGTAATATAACACAATATATAACATGAAAATATGAAACACTTCACAAAGATTTAACTGTGGAAATACGTCATCATCATAATCTGAAAAGGGCCCACTTCTTTCTATTCAATTCTATTCTATTCTATTCTATTCTATTCTATTCTATTCATTTGCTTGCCCTCATGTCATTCCAAACCACAGTTGTTTTTGTGAAAAGGGTCCACTGGTTCTATTCTATTAAATTCTATTCTATTAATTTGCTCACCTTAATGTCATTCCAAACCACAGTTGTTTTTGTGAAAAGGGTCCACTGATTCTATTCTATTCTATTCTATTCTATTCTATTCATTTAAATTATATTCTATTAATTTGCTTGCCTTCATGTCATTTCAAACCACAGTTGTTATTGTGAAAAGGGCCCAGTGGTTGTGTTCTGTTCTATTCTATTCATTTAAATTATATTCTATTAATAGCCGTCATTCGCTCACCTTTGTGTCATTCCAAACCACAGTTGTTATTGTAAAAAGGGCCCACTGGTTCTGTTCTGTTCTCTTCTGTTCTATTCTATTGTATTGTATTCTATTCTATTAATTTGCTTGCCCTCATTTCATTTCAAACCACAGTTGTTATTGTGAAAAGGGCCCACTGGTTCTGTTCTGTTCTATTCTATTAAATTCTATTCAAGTCTATTCTGTTCTATTTCTATTAAATTCTATTCTATTCTATTAATTTGCTCACCTTCATGTCATTCCAAACCACAGTTGTTTTTGTGAAAAGGGTCCACTGGTTCTATTCTATTCTATTCATTTAAATTCTATTCTATTAATTTGCTCACCTTCATGTCATTCCAAACCACAGTTGTTATTGTAAAAAGGGCCCACTGGTTCTGTTCTGTTCTCTTCTGTTGTATTTCTATTGTATTCTATGATATTCTATTCTATTCTATTAATTTGCTTGCTTTCATGTCATTTCAAACCACAGTTGTTATTGTGAAAATGGCCCAATGGTTCTGTTCTATTCTATTCTATTCAATTCTATTCTATTCTATTCTATTCTATTCTATTCTATTCTATTCTATTTATTCTATTCTATTCTATTCTATTCTATTCTATTCTATTAATTTGCTTGCCTTCATGTCATTCCAAACCACAATTGTTATTGTGAAAAGGGCCCACTGTTTCTGTTATGTTTTCTATTCTATTCTATTCAAGTCTATTCTGTTATATTCTATTCTATTCTATTCTATTGGCCCACTGGCTGTGTTCTGTTCTATTCTATTCTATTCTATTCTATTCTATTCTTATTCTATTCTATTCTATTCTATTCTATTCTATTCTATTATATTATATTATATTCTATTGGCCCATTGGTTGTGTTCTGTTCTATTCTATTTTATTCTATTCTATTTCACTTACTCACCTTCATATCAATAGTTAATCTCTCTTTCTAGAAACTCTACATCATCACTAGAACAATGGATTAACCAATCAGATGACAGGACTGAAACCATCCGTTTCATCCGTTCGAATGCAAAGCAAAACTGCTGATAACCCAAACACACTACTACCGCTCTCTGATGTGTGTTTGATGGGTTCAGGCCTACTCAGCATCTCCTTCACTAAGCATTTAAGCATGTTAGCAGATTTCTAATCCCGAACTGAAGCGAATCTTTCATCATCTTTTGTGCGCTGAAGCGGTTCCCCTGAGGCGTGTTTGTGCACTTTATCACCGTCATTCACTCTGCCTCAAGGTCACACAGCTGCTGTTTAATCACACACACACACACACACACTCAGACCTGCTTCTGTGTCCCGTCAGACGCAGAGGATTAGAGAGAGGACAGGCATGCTACAAATCCTACAAATACAGACTTATACAGACTGAATATGAGTTGATGTGATGTAGCAAACATGATCATAAAACTGTCATTTTTCACTACAAAGTAGTTCAAAGTTTGTCAAAATGCAGTATTTTGATTAGACTACCGTTCAACATGTGTGGAAGTAATTTTACATCTCACAATTCTGACTTCTTTTCTAGAATCGTGTTATAAAGTAAGAATTGTGTTATAAAGTCAGAATTGTCACCTAAAAACATTATTCATGACACACACACACACACACACATGTATGATCCCCTGACTCACCCCTGCTCCTCCATCATTTCTTGCAGCTCCATGCATTTCAGCTCCACCCGTCCTCTTCCTCTCGTGGTCCAGAATCTCCCGGTGAGCCTTCTTCACCAGCACGGGTTCAGGCACACCCTCCCTCTTCCTCGGGCTCTTCGCTGTCTTTGGGTCGTGTGGTGGCGGGGGTCTCAGGCTGGAGCGGGACCCCATTGGTGGCGTCCTCAGGGGAGGGACCCTCGCCCCATCGTACATGGCCACGGCACTCTGACACACACACAAACAGTAGTTAGTAAAAAAAGATGTTAAATTTTTTTCAATTGTCTCTTTTTCATGCATATTTGTTAGGACGTGTTTATTTGTTTGCATTTTAAAAAAGTGTATGATGATCATCTGCTAAAAAAATATTTAAACTCACAGCGCCAGTCAGACGAGCTCGGGGATTCTCACACGTGGTAAAGAGAGATTATATTTGATGTGTTTTTGAACGGTTGGACAGAATAAATCGCAAGTTTAAAAAAATACAATACCTTTTTTAAAGAAATGAATATTTATTCAGCAAACGATGCATTAAATTGATCAATTGATGTTAAAATGTTTCTTTATTTCAAATAAATGTTTACTTTTGAACATTCTATTAATCAAAGAATCCAGGAAATTAAAATGCATCATGGTTTCCCCAAAAAAATATGAACTGTTTTCAACATTGCTAATAATCAGAAGTGTTTCTTGATCATCAGATCCTCATATTAGAGTGATTTGTGAAGGATCATGTGACACTGAAGACTGAGTAATGATGATAAATTCAGCTTTGATCACAGGTTCAAATAACTGTCACCTGTCAGTCTGCCACTATATTTTTAAATCAATTATATCTTAGTAAATACCTTTAGTAATATTGACAAACTATATATCATTTGAAAGCTTACAATCTCTAGTTTCCATATTTGGTGACTGATTTTCAAAATATATTACAGAGGAACCATAATTTATCAATATGCAACAAGAATATTTTCATACTCATAAAGCGAGTTCAGACCTTTATTTCAAAAATCAGAGAACATGAAATCATGAAAATGGTAGATACCTCAGTTTGTTTTCATGCCAAAAGTTCTAAAGATAGCATCCATACAATTATTTTGGCAAAAAAGGACTGAAAAGTTTGAAATATCAAGACAAAATAATGGAGGCGCCCTTATATGGGCAGTAATGGAGTCTGATTGTGCCCTAGTGAAAAAGTTTTGGTACTGCGCTCAAACAAAATCTTACTGAAAGCTCATTTTTGTAGATATCAACCTAAAATTTGAAACACAACTTGTTCAGATTTTTGGCTTTGATTTTTCTGCAGTTTCAGAGTAGCCCAGGTTTTGAAAATATATATTTTATGTAAAATATAAATAATTAATATTTTTACATTGTACATTTCCATAAACTCAAACTTGTAACTTCTGTAACTTTGACTTTCTGTCACTTGTAACTTTTCTGTTTAATTTATTTCACTTCTACAAAATCTGCCAAATGTCTTCTTTAAAACAAGACCAATCATATGTCTATATTCCAAAGCATTCTTGAATTACAACCATTTAAGTTTGAAATGTGCATTTTCATGTCTATTCAAAAAAGGGGGGGGGGTGACAGTTAAGAGGTTAAAATATATTCACATAGAAAACAGCTGATTCACATTGTAAAAATATTTCACAATATTACAGTTTTTACTGCACTTTTGATCAAATAAATGCAGCCTTGGTGAGCAGAATAGACTTTAAAAACATTGCCGCGTTCATCCCTCGCTGGTACTGAGAGGATGACAGAAACTATAAACTAATAGGACACCACTTTTTTTCTTCACTGTTCATGATACGCAAGATACACAAGCTTTCACACACTTCTGATACACAGGACTCACACTGAAACTGCATGCACTGTAAACGAAGAGTTGAACACACACTATGACTCAAAGAGACGTCCTATTTCAGATGCTCAGGTGATAACAGTCACATTGTCACATCATGAACATCCCGCCAGTCATTTCTTCCCACAAAACTCTCACCTGAATGAACTGAGCTTTATATACAGAACATGGTTTGAGTGAATCACACTAACACTGTCTCCTCTCGTCTGGAGGAGATCCCAGAACCTGAGCGACTGAATGATTCTCGTACTTCATCACTGCCACCGCAGACTCTCACAGGACCCTTCACTGCTCGACACACACTAGCATACGGGTTTCAATTCATCTGTGTGTCGTATAATGCAGATGTCTAACAACATGTTTAATTTTGAGAATCAGCTCAGCTTTTGATTATGTCTTTGATTATTTACAAATAAAAAAGGTCTGATTCTCACTATGAACTATAGCTTATTTATTTCGATAATCTTTGGATTATTTACAGTAGATAGAAATATTTGTATATTAAAGAACATGTTATTGTTAAAAAAACTGTGCACAATATATGTAACAATCTGAAAATTAGAATGATCATTTCTGTATTTTGCTAAAATGCATGATAATTCACATCAACAGTCCATCAAAATTATGCAAATTCAAATCTATACAAATAAACAAATATATTAATGCTGGTTTGCTTATAAATTACAGGTGAAACCCGAAAAATTTTAATATCGTGCAGTAAGTTCAGTAATTCAACTTAAAAGGTGAAACTAATATATTATATAGACTCATTACATGCAAAGTGAGATATTTCAAGCCTTTATTTGTTATATGTGTGATTATGGCAGAAATGACCCCTAATATTGTGGAAAGGTTTTCATATCTGTAATCTATAATTATTAAAATTATAACAAATAAAGGCTTGAAATATCTCACTTTGCATGTAATGAGTCTATATAATATATTAGTTTCACCTTTTAAGTTGAATTACTGAAATAAATGAACTTTTGCACCATATTCTCATTTTTCCAGTTTCACCTGTATGTGCAAATGAATATAAACATGAATTACCAGGACAAAGTTTTTATATATATATATATATATATATATATATATATATATATATATGTATATGAAGAGTTCAGATGCAAAAGCATCTAAATGCCATTTGAAATTTTCTTCTAAAATGACAATTTTTATCAAGCTTGTATATTTAAGTTCAGTAATTTCACTTAAATGACAATTAATAGGTAATCTTCATTGCCATTTAAGTGAAATTACTGAACTTTAATATACAAGCTTGATAAAAATGATTATTTTAGAAGAAAATTTTAAATGGCACTTAGAGGCTTTTGCATTTGAACTCTTCACATATATATATATATATATATATATATATATATATATATATATATATATATATATATATATATATATATATATATATATATTGTTTTGATTCCGTATACTGTAAAAAAAGCTCAAGTTCAGTTGTAGCTTTAAATTTAAGTGCAGCTGTTATTTAAACTTAAATCATATTAAACTGACTTAAAAATGAGTTAAATCCTTATTTTCGATGAGTTAAGCTAATGTAAAACATGACTTATGACTCATATAATTTACATATACAGTAAGTAGAGTGTAATCTCACTGTGTCTAAACGCTCTCGATTACAGATGCTAGTCTCTTCTCTGTGTGGTTCTGCACGCCGTGGATTGTGGGTAAAGTCGCGAGCGCTGTTAGAGCTGAACAGGTGGAGGAACAGCAGGAGACATCATCACTGAATTCATTACACACTCAATCTCTGAGACTTGAACACTTAGACGTCTCTGAATTCTTCCCTTTACACTCACTGTGTCTCGTGACATGTGACCTATAAAAGCAATGAAGCTGCACATCTCGGCACTTCTCTCTTCCTAAAGGATATTTAAGTGTCCATCTATCTCCATATAAAATAAGTTAAAAAGGAGCTTCAGATACAGTGGTTTGGAAATGCTAAGCATTAACTAGACATTAAACTTTAGCATCTCTAAAATAAGCACTTTAGTTCAAATAGCCACAAATAACATGTCCATACAATCCGATTTCTCATCTAATTTCAGTGATATTGGGACATACAGTATTATGTGTGCAATTTATTTTCAATAATGTTTTATATATGCAAATGTCTGGCAAGTTCAGAGACTTAACATATGCAAAGATGCTGCACACATATTAATATGAATGGGAGAAGTGCAATATTTTAAATATATTGCATTTTTCTCATAAAATATGGCAGAATAAGTCCCGCTTTCTGAATAAAAGAGCCAATCATTGATTGGTAAAGCACAGATGCTTTTCTTACATAATGTACTTCTAATATGAAGAGTTCAGATGCAAAAGTCTTCTAAGTGCCATTGGAAATTTTCTTCTAAAATGACAATTTTTATAAAGCTTGTATATTTAAGTTCAGTAATTTCACTTTAAATGACAATTAATAGGTAATCTTCATTGTCATTTAAGTGAAATTACTGAACTTAAATATACAAGCTTGATAAAAATGATCATTTTAGAAGAAAATTTCAAATGGCATTTAGAGACTTTTGCATCTGAACTCTTCACATACTCTCTCTCTCTCTCTCTCTCTCTCTCTCTCTCTCTCTCATCTCACTCACTACTCTCTCTCACTCTCTCACTCTCTCTCTGTCTCTCTCTCTCTCTCTCTCTCTCTCTCTCTCTCTTGTGTAATTACAAACTGCTGGATATGGTTTTGTGTTTACTTCCAGTCTCTACCTCATTGTAATTTGTGCTGACATCTTTTGCTCAGTTCAACAAAACAAAAACAAAAAATGCTTATTTTGAGTAAAGAAAATGAGCAATTAAGTGCATATAATGTAACGGGTGTCGAACATTACTGCCAGTAAAGCAGAAGATACTGTACAAGACTCAGCGTTTTCCTGTTATACCTGGAGAATTGCAGAGCAATTTAACTTTTACAGTTCGAGAACGCTTGGCCAACAAATCAAAAATAAGTCGAGTTTGAACTAATGAACCTTATTGTAAAGTGTTACCATACAGGCTAACTAGATTACTAGAAAAGATGAAACAAAGAAAAATATACAGGATGAAACTTAAAAAATTTGAATATCGTGCAATTTTCATTAATTCAACTTAAAAGGTGAAATTAATATATTATATAGACTCTATTACATGCAAAGTGTAGATATTTCAAGCCTTTATTTGTTATATGTTGCATGATTATGGCTTACAGATATTAAACCTTTCCAGCAATATTCTAATTTTAAATTTTGAGTTTTTATAAGCTGTAATTCAGTAATCATCAACAATTATAACAAATAAATGTTTGATATTCAAATTTTTCAGAGTTTCACCGTATTGCTTATTAATCTGAAATACTACCAACATCCATATCTTTATCAGTGATTAAATGTCAAAGGTCCCTCTAGTGAACAGTTTGCATCAGATGTGCTGGTCAACAAAGCTTGAAACAGAAGTGACTTTCCAAACCAAGTGTGTGTTGATACACACATTGAGAAGCGCCAGTGAACTGTAAGGGTGCAGTGTTGTGTTTATGCCCACAGTATGTTTCCAGGCTAAATGCCAAGATCATCTAAAAATACTCAGCTTTATATAACTTGCATGAGATAATACTGATACCCAGTTTCCTTTAAAAACCTTTGCATTTATTCATTTAGCAGATCCTTATAATTTACACTCACTGGCCACTTTATTAACTGCTCATTAATGCAAATACTGAGATCTCATTTAGCCAATCTATTTACACTTTATATCACAAAATTATGACTTTATATCACACAATTATGACTTTATATCACACAATCCTGACTTTATATCACGCAATTATGACTTTATATCACACAATTCTGACTTTATATCACGCAATTATGACTTTATATCAGCAACAATTCTGACTTTATATCACACAATTATGACTTTATATCACACAATTCTGACTTTATATCTCGCAATTCTGACTTTATATCACACAATTATGACTTTATATATTCGCCAATTAGGTTTTGTCACGCAATTCTGGTTTAATCTGGCAATTTAACTTATATCTCACAATTATGACTTTATATATCACACCAATTATGACTTTATATCACGCAATTATGACTTTATATCTACGCAATTCCTAGACTTTATATCACACAATTCTGACTTTATATCACACAATTATGACTTTATATCTCGCAATTCTGACTTTATATCACACAATTCATGACTTTATATCACACAATTCATGACTTTATATCACGCAATTCTGACTTTATATCATCGCAATTCTGACTTTATATCACACAATTATGACTTATATCACGCAATTCTGACTTTATATCATCACAATTCATGACTTTATATCACACAATTATGACTTATATCACGCAATTATGACTTTATATCACACAATTATGACTTTATATCACACAATTATGACTTTATATCTCGCAATTCTGACTTTATATCACAAAATTATGACTTTATATAACACAATTATGACTTTATATCACGCAATTCTGACTTTATATCACACAATTATGACTTTATATCACACAATTATGACTTTATATCACGCAATTCTGACTTTATATCACGCAATTATGACTTTATATCACGCAATTACTGACTTTATATCACACAATTCTGACTTTATATCACGCAATTCTGACTTTATATCACACAATTATGACTTTATATCTCACAATTCTGACTTTATATCTCACAATTCTGACTTTATATCACGCAATTATGACTTATATCTCGCAATTCTGACTTTATATCTCACAATTATGACTTTATATCACACAATTATGACTTTATATCACGCAATTCTGACTTTATATCACACAATTCTGACTTATATATATCGCAATTCTGACTTTATATCACACAATTATGACTTTATATCACACAATTCTGACTTTATATCACACAATTCTGACTTTATATCTCACAATTCTGACTTTATATCTCGCAATTATGACTTTATATCACACAATTCTGACTTTATATCACGCAATTATGACTTTATATCTCACAATTCTGACTTTATATCACACAATTCTGACTTTATATCACACAATTATGACTTTATATCTCACAATTATGACTTTATATCTCGCAATTATGACTTTATATCACACAATTATGACTTTATATCACGCAATTCTGACTTTATATCACACAATTATGACTTTATATCACGCAATTATGACTTTATATCACACAATTACTGACTTTATATCACACAATTCTGACTTTATATCACACAATTCTGACTTTATATCACACAATTCTGACTTTATATCTCACAATTCTGACTTTATATCTCGCAATTATGACTTTATATCACGCAATTATGACTTTATATCACACAATTATGACTTTATATCACGCAATTCTGACTTTATATCACGCAATTCTGACTTTATATCACGCAATTCTGACTTTATATCACACAATTCTGACTTTATATCACACAATTCTGACTTTATATCACACAATTCTGACTTTATATCTCACAATTCTGACTTTATATCACGCAATTCTGACTTTATATCACGCAATTCTGACTTTATATCTCGCAATTCTGACTTTATATCTCGCAATTCTGACTTTATATCACACAATTCTGACTTTATATCACGCAATTCTGACTTTATATCACACAATTCTGACTTTATATCACGCAATTCTGACTTTATATCACGCAATTCTGACTTTATATCACACAATTCTGACTTTATATCACGCAATTCTGACTTTATATCACACAATTCTGACTTTATATCACGCAATTCTGACTTTATATCACGCAATTCTGACTTTATATCTCGCAATTCTGACTTTATATCACGCAATTCTGACTTTATATCTCACAATTCTGACTTTATATCACACAATTCTGACTTTATATCACACAATTCTGACTTTATATCACACAATTCTGACTTTATATCACGCAATTCTGACTTTATATCACACAATTCTGACTTTATATCACGCAATTCTGACTTTATATCACGCAATTATGACTTTATATCACGCAATTCTGACTTTATATCACACAATTCTGACTTTATATCACGCAATTCTGACTTTATATCATCGCAATTCTGACTTTATATCACGCAATTACTGACTTTATATCACACAATTCTGACTTTATATCTCGCAATTACTGACTTTATATCACGCAATTCTGACTTTATATCACACAATTCTGACTTTATATCTCGCAATTACTGACTTTATATCACGCAATTATGACTTTATATCACACAATTATGACTTTATATCTCGCAATTCTGACTTTATATCTCGCAATTCTGACTTTATATCACGCAATTATGACTTTATATCACGCAATTATGACTTTATATCACGCAATTCTGACTTTATATCAAGCAATTCTGACTTTATATCACGCAATTCTGACTTTATATCACGCAATTCTGACTTTATATCACGCAATTATGACCTACTATTCAAACAATTATGACTATATCAAACAATTATGACTTTATATCACGCAATTATGACTTTATATCACACAATTCTGACTTTATATCACACAATTTTTATTCAATTAACTCTTATGTCTAAAAAATCTAACAGGATTTTTCACAAAAGTTGCAAAAAAAGAAAAAAATAAGATTTACCCGGTGACCTCAACCCATGCCTAGCTCTGATTGGCTGTAGCTCATGACATCACTGAGGTTGAGTGGAGCGACAGCTCTGGATATCTAGCATGCTAGGTGCTTTTTCCCTAAAACCCATTCTGCCTCATAGTCAACTTGTAGATGATTTATGAGTCATTACAATGACAATTAATGGCGTCTTCTAAAGATCTTCTACCGGGTTTGGATTCTCCATTCATCTTTTCTGAATGCAAATTCCCGAGATCTCCTGCATGAAATCCCTCACTATAACTCTCTCATCAATGCTGTTATTCCTCAAGGTGTGTGTAACCTCGATCTGAACAGCCTATTTATCATTCGCTGCACTGATTCTGCCTTTGCAACCCGAGGCTAGGACACTAACTAGCAGCAATGAGCTCAAGCGGTCCGAACCCAATGTGGATAACACGGCTAAAAGTGGTGCATTTATTTCTGCAAACCTCGAAGAGAGAGAGTTAGAATAGCTTGTGTTCCTTCAGAGACCGTGGAGCGCTCACAGCCTCTTTAGTCTGGCCTAAATAAACGTACACAACGCAGAAACAGTGAGTAGATAGAGGAGTGGTGTTGTGTGCAGACACACACTCCCTTTCAAACAGATTTACCTCGAAATAACTCTTGTGTTCCCTGGGATATTACAATAGCACTCAGCATTAAACCAACATTAAAGAGATATTTCACCACATGACCTGACTAAAATGCCTCGACTCAAACTGATACAGTAAAACCAACAACATTTTTATTAATTGAGTTTTTACGAATGCTTTAGAAGCCTTGGAAGTTGAAGTTCGTGATTATGGTAAGAGGTATTACACGCTCGAGGTGTTCAGCCAATCACAACGCACTGGGTCTGCTGGCCAATCACAACACACTGTATCTAACGACCCTCGACAGGTCTCCCTGAGGACCGCAGAGATCTTCAAATCTTTGCTTAGTTTTCTCTTCGCTCAGCTGATTTCCTCTCACTATGAAACACACACTCTTACGGCATCGTTTTAATTATCCAATATTAACTCCTGGGCAAATGTCAGGAACAAAAACCATCCGTTTCAGAGATGATTTCATTAATATCACTGCACAATTTCACTCTGAAAAAAAATACAGTAGCTCTGCTCCAATATCCTGATATGACAGACACATATTAAAGCAGAACGTCATGTGAATGAAGAATAATTCAATTAAAAGAACTATATAATGCCATTCAAAAGAATGTCGGTCACTATGGAAGCTTTTTTCCACCACAGAATAACATTTTAAAAGATAATTCTGACTTTATATCTCGCAATTATGACTTTATATCACGCAATTATGACTTTATATCACGCAATTATGACTTTATATCACGCAATTATGACTTTATATCACGCAATTATGACTTTATATCACGCAATTATGACTTTATATCACGCAATTACTGACTTTATATCACGCAATTCTGACTTTATATCACGCAATTCTGACTTTATATCACGCAATTCTGACTTTATATCACGCAATTCTGACTTTATATCACGCAATTCTGACTTTATATCACGCAATTCTGACTTTATATCACGCAATTCTGACTTTATATCACGCAATTCTGACTTTATATCTCACAATTCTGACTTTATATCACGCAATTATGACTTTATATCGCGCAATTCTGACTTTATATCACACAATTATGACTTTATATCACGCAATTATGACTTTATATCACACAATTATGACTTTATATCACGCAATTATGACTTTATATCACACAATTATGACTTTATATCACGCAATTATGACTTTATATCACACAATTCTGACTTTATATCACGCAATTATGACTTTATATCACGCAATTATGACTTTATATCACGCAATTATGACTTTATATCACGCAATTATGACTTTATATCTCACAATTATGACTTTATATCACACAATTATGACTTTATATCTCGCAATTCTGACTTTATATCGCGCAATTCTGACTTTATATACGCAATTACTGACTTTATATCACGCAATTACTGACTTTATATCATCACAATTATGACTTTATATCACACAATTACTGACTTTATATCACACAATTATGACTTTATATCACACAATTATGACTTTATATCACACAATTATGACTTTATATCACACAATTATGACTTTATATCGCGCAATTATGACTTTATAACGCAATTACTGACTTTATAACGCAATTACTGACTTTATATCACACAATTATGACTTTATATCACGCAATTGCGACTTTATAACACAATTGCGACTTTATATCATTGAATTCTGAGATAAAAAGTCTGAATTGTGAGCTCTAAACACGCAATTGTGAGGAAAAAAGAGTGATACAAAATTTATTTTTTATACTGAATTATTCCGATTCAGATTATTTAAGCAGCACATCATACAATTAATTTTATTATGTAAGAGGGACATCATGCAATTAATTAGATTAAACATTTTACTCGCTTGACAGCCCTATATATATATGAAGAGTTCAGATGCAAAAGCCTCTAAGTGCCATTTGAAATTTTCTTCTAAAATGATTAATTTTATCAAGCTTGTATATTAAAGTTCAGTAATTTCACTTAAATGACAATTAATAGGTAATCTTCATTGCCATTTAAGTGAAATTACTGAACTTAAATATACAAGCTTGATAAAAATGATCATTTTAGAAGAAAATTTCAAATGGCATTTAGAGGCTTTTGCATCTGAATCTCTTCATTATATATATATATATATATATATATATATATATATATATATATATATATTAATGTAATGTCTCTATACTATTTGTGCTTTAAAATGCAGTCTAAATGGGCAGCTCAGAAGCTTTGAAACACAGCTATTGTTCAGGCTGATGAAAAGATTGTGTAAATAATTAATGAAGATATAATATGCCCAGGAGAGCATCAAATTGATCTTTGAGAGACAAACCTCCTCCAGATGAACATCTACACTCATGACGCTCTACTGTATAAGACCCTCAATACTACATCTCTCTTTATAAACGGCATTGAACTGTCAATAGTTTCATCTCAAGACTTCTGCCGTTTTCTCTGAAGAGCGTGAGGAAATTACTCGGGCGAAACCGAATCAGGTTGATTTCAGTGGCGTGGCCTTTAAAGACGGGTCGATGTGACAGAATGAAGCAGATATAAGAGTTGAGATTCCCCGAGGGCGAGTGTCCTCCTCCTCCAAATGATTTAAGCTTTATTGCTCCTCACAGAGAGAGACCACATAGTGAACGAGACGCCATTTTGCAATTTTCTTTTCAGGGCTCTCTATACAAGGACACCCAATTCTAGAAGTTTTTCAATCACAGAACCTGAAATAACCTTCTGTGTCATTATGTGAGGATGGAAGAAAGATGTTCTTTAAGCAGAATAATCCTCAGTCCTATTCTCCACAGTCTGTGGAAGGAATCGCTCACTTTTTCCCTCCAGGGCTGTTTTTTCCTTGGGTGTCAGTGTCGCCTCATGCATTTAAAAGACCAAAAAATACTTCAAACACTGCAAACGAATCATAAAATTCAGAAGAAATTTGTCTCTATGAATATCGCAAAGCAAACAGATAGTATATCTAGGGCCCTATAATTTCTGCGATCACGGAATAAAAGCACACTCTTTTTAGAACTAAAATAACGGTAAAGGGTAAAAAAAAATTCCCAAAAATTAAAACGGAAAAAACGGAATTTGTAAAAATTAAAACGGAAAAAACAGAATTTGGGAAAAAATAAAATGGATTTTATAGGGCCCTATAAATATGAAATCAGAGCTGTGCACATGCAATCAACTGAGGATGTAATAAATAGTATTAAAAACAAATATGTATTAACAAAAATAATAATAAAAATGAATACTTATTATTACTTTCATATTATAATTATTACATATTACAACTGTGCATGGCAGCTAAGGACAATATGATTATTATATTGTCCTTAGCTGCCATATTTTATTATAATGATTATTATTGGATTATTATATTGCTTATTATAATTCAATATGATTATTATTATTGCTATTTTCATTTTAAAATTGAAATAATAAAAAATCAACAATACGCAATAATACGATTTTATTTTCAAATAAAAAAATATGTAATAATAATAATAATAATTAAATATGACTATACAATACTAATATTATTAATAATAGATGTTATTTTATTATTCAATTTATAAAAACATACATCCAAAAAAAATATTATTGGAATAATACTATTGTACTGTCAAATAAAAACATATTTATTATTAATAATAATAATAATAATAATAATAATAATTAAAAGAAAATAAAAAAACAATAGAAAAATTATTAATCAGGGCCGGAAAGAGTTAATCGCGATTAATCGCATCCAAAATAAAAGTTTGTGTTTACATAATATATGTGTGTGTAGTGTGTATAATTATTTTATATATATAAATACACACACATGCATGTAAACATTTAAGAAATATTTGCATGTATATACTTTATATATATTTATACAAAATTAATATTATACATAAATATAAACATTTGATATATTAATAACACATTTTTCTTAAATGTATACATGCATATGTGTATTTATATATACAAAATAATTATACACACTACACACACATATATTATGTAAACACAAACTTTTATTTTGGATGCGATTAATCGCGATTAATCTTTTCCCGGCCTAATTATTAATTTCATTTTATAATTATAAGTATTATTTTACAGAACAAAAGTAAATTAACAACACTAATATTCATGGATGCTTACAAACATTAAACTTAAATTCATACTTACGTAATCAATATAAATGTGGAGAAATCATATCCCTGATGCCTGAATATATACAAAATTATAATCCTTATTTGATGCATTATAAATGATCACTAGAAATTACGCAAACATCCCTCTGAAATAAATCAGCATTGATCAACGCCTGTAAAATAAAATCTACAACACACCCAATTCAGATTGAGAGATGGTGTGTGTTCTGCAAACTGAAAACACTTGAGCGGTTAAGCTGCACTGCGGGTGTGTGTGAATAGGGCGCAGCGTTTGGAGAATTTACCCATGAGTCTCTTCAGTCAAGCCAGCAGTTAAAGACCTGGATATAACCTTGCTGAAAAGAGCATCATATACTGCCTCAGAGCCCAACGGTCACACACACACACACAGTTAAAGGGTGTCCTATTGATATGACTTTGTGTGAATGTGTGTGTGTTTTCTGAGATAGCAGTGTAATTGTTTGGGCTTCAGGTCCAGAGAGTCTGAGCTCTGCAAACAAACATTCATCATATCGCCCACAACACACTGACCTCGCACATCAATTCTGCCTGCTGAAACACACACACACACACACCTTCCCAGGGTAAAAGTGTGGCTCAGTCTTGTATAGAACTCTGCTTTTGAATCTGCGGCACTAGATGAAGGATTCAAGAGTGACAGAAACAAATCTACGGCTCAGTAACACTGAGGTCACAACGGCGCAGTCACGAGGAGGACAGTGAATGTGCAGCCAATCTAAACTTTTGTTTTTTACGTGTGTCAATTTCGCTCTTGACGCACGAAATGAAGTTAAAGGGTCCGCAAAAGTCATTAATTACTCACCCCCATGCTGTACCAACCCAGTAAGACCTTTGTTCGTCTTCGGAACACAAATGAAGATATTTTTGATTAAATCTGAGGTCTAACGACTTTATTCAACTCTTCCTTTTTCTTCCTCGTGGGCCTGAGACTGCTTGTTTGCAGTGCAATGGTAAATGAAGAACTGGCAGCTTGAATAAGTACAGTGTTTTTTGTTTTTAACTCAAGACACACTTTATATACACTACCGGTCAAAAGTTTTAGATCATTTAATGTTTTTATAAGAAGTCTGTTCTGCTCACCAAGACTGCATTTAAAAAAAAAAAAACAGTAATATTGTGAAATATTATGACAATTTAAAATGATAGTTTTCTATTTTAATATATATATTAAAAATGTAATTTATTCCTCTGAAAAAAAGCTGAATTTTCAGCATCATTACTCCAGTCTTCAGTGTCACATGATCCTTCACAAATCACTCTAATATGATGATTTTATGCTCCAAAAACATGTATGATTATTATCCAGTTTTTTACATTTTTATTTCAGGATTCTTTGATGAATAGAAAGTTCAAAGAACAGCATTTATTTAATTCGAATCTTTTCTAACATTATAAATGTCTTTACTGTAACTTTTGATCAATGTAACTCATCCTTGATGAATAGAAGTATTTATTTCTTATTTATTTCCCCAAAAATAAAATACAAATTCTTACTGACCCCAAACTTTTTAAAGGGTAGTGTTTAATGTAACAAAAGCTTTCCATTTCAGATAAAAGCTGTTCTTTTGAACTTTCTATTCATCAAAGAATCCTGAAATAAAAATGTAATAAACTGTTTTCAACATGGATAATAATCATACATGTTTTGGAGCATAAAATCACCATATAGAGTGATTTGTGAAGGATCATGTGACACTGAAGACTGGAGTAATGATGCTGAAAATTCAGCTTTGATCACAGGAATAAATTACACTTTACTATACAGTATATATTCAGAAAGATGTTTTAAATTGTAATAATATTTTGCAATATTAATAGATTTTTTTTGTATTTTTTAATCATATAAAATGCAGTCTTGGGGAGCAGAATATATAAAGGCTAATTATCTATATAAAGTCTAGACAATTGCATAAAGTGACTGATTTCTATGGAATATGAGGGTTGAGGCTTTGGTTCCCACTTTAACATAATGAGTCCAAAAACACACTCATCTTCACAGGCTAGATGTCTACACACACACACAGAGATCTTGGGTCACATCGTCCATTAGCATTCTTTTGAAGTACAAAGTTTGCAAGCAAGATGAGAGCGAAAGAGAGTCAGAGGGATGAATAAATGCAAAAAGGAAGAGAGTCGTTTGATTCATGTTTTTTGACTTGCATCTTCATTAGAGAGACTCAAACACACCAGACCATTGCACTGGAAGTGTCTGCACACGAGCGGCTCTTCTTCACAGCTCCATTAGTGATGGCGTATGAAATAATCTCGCTGACGGTGGCAGAAAGCAGTGTTGTGTTTGCTCTGTGTCTGAATCTGACCTCAAAAGGCAGAACACATTTACCACACACTGTTAGAAAAACAGACTTCATATCAAGTCTCAAACTGCCTGCCATCGTTACCGGGTCTGAAACCGAGCCGCAGTCGTGTATAAACGTCTGCTGATAATTGAAAATTACGCTTGATTGATTCCATGTTCAGGGTCATGGAATCAACAAATAATAAAACGCAAGCGGTGCTGGATCAGTCTTCAACCTTAAAACTCAAACGTGTAAAGTCAAAGGGAACAAAACAGCTAAACACACAAATCTCAGAAGGGTTAGACGGATGAGAGAGAAGATGGAGGCGGAAATCAATGAGAAAGAAGAAAGCAGTGGCGGAGAAGAAGCAAAACAGAGGAAACAAGTCGTTTTTTCTGCTTCTACTCCCACAGCTGTATATTACTGTGTTTATAATGGAATACTGAACTATTTACACGAGGTGTGTGTGGGTGAGAGGTGTGAGAGAATAATACACTTCAACACACACCATGTGTAAGTTCATGAGTATTTCCTCCTTAAAACTGCAGTGAACCAAACAGTCTCAGAACACACGCTTTGAGTGGATCAGGTCATCTGAGCGGGAGTGAGTTAGTGGAGGCGGGGCTAATTTGCATATTCATGAATATTCAGCGTATGGTAAATAAAACAAGGGTGTAAGACTTACAGTCAAGGTATTTTAAGGCACAAAGAGATTATTTATACAGGATTTTTTTTTAATAGCAATTTTATCAAAGATGAGTTGTAGCCCTCAAACCGTATTCACTTTATAACCCTTAATCCTGTAATTTGTGGACAAATGTGGGCACTGAGGACTCAGGTGTGATCCTAATTTTTATTTATTAAAAATTTTATATCACTGTCTTCGATAAAATTTTATCAGTTCTTTTATGGTGTTTTTTATTTATTTTGGGTACTTTTGAATTAATTTACTTTAAAAAGTACCATATTTTCTATGTAAATTATTTCTGAATAAATGAATTACTATGTAGTTTTATTTTTGATTTTTTTAACTACATTAAAATATCATTCCAATGAGTTCTTAGACCTAAAACCTAAAGATTGAGTGACTTCTGCTGGTGCTTATTTTGGCTTATTTTATAATTACAGTTTTTCCCATTCATTTCTATGGGTGCCCATTTTGACCCAAATACAAGATTAAGGAGTTTTTTTTCACCCACTTTAACATTGTAGAATTGAGTACAAAAAAAATTGTGTGTGTTCAGGAGGCAAACTTAGGAAAAGTATCCAAGTCTTGTACCGCTCAGATCAAGGGAAGTATTTTTTAAAAATAAATCAAAACTATTTTGCCCACATTTGTCCACAATACAGTTTTAGGGTTAAAAGGATAAAAATATTGACTGGAGGGGGACTTTAAAAGACCTTATTACACTGCAAATTTAAATTCATACATACATACATTCCCATCATTCTTAGAGAAAATATATAGATAAAGCATCAATTGCACAGAATGTGAATGCTTTGCTTTTTTTGTATTTTGGTTTTAAGTTAAAGTACTAAAATGAAACTCAACTCAAACTAAATAGACAAGAACTCATTTTAAATTACAATCTAGGTGGTCATGATATGAGAAATAATATTTTTCTTAATCTTTTGACATATGAGAGGTCAACTTTCTTCAAACTTTCTTTGTTAGTCCAAAAATAGCTTTTATTGAAACCAATCTCAGAAAATGATTTTTCACATTATTATGTCATTTGATGAAAGAAGATCGACGCCTACTTCTACATCACTTTAGCCCCACCCACTGACTCAACCAAGACTTATAACGCATATATGTAATAATGTTTCACATTTCTGTAACGTCTTTGCTTCAACACTAATATACAATGTAATAAAATACAATACTACCTCACAAATACATTAGGAAAGCTGATTAATTACCAAGCTTGAATATCCTTGGTATTTGAGGTTTAGGTGTAGGTGTTTGTCTCCTGATTCGGGATCAGTGATACTAATATAACACTGAAGTTCATCATCTCAGAAATAACCCAGAAAGAACACAGCATGTGTGTGTAAGAGCGAGGGAGACCAGAGGACAGCAGAAATGGGGCAAGGGCGAGACAAATACAGTTCAGTCAGACTCACTGGGACATTACAAAGGCGAAAATAATGTAGAACAACAACTATGTGCTCATTTAGAGTCTCCTCTGATGAAACATTCATGAATTCACATGTTCATATCATTGGAATAACCGAGGAGGAACATGATAATCAGGTTTGGCAGTGTGAAAGCTCATGCATAGACGCTCAGCTGTGATTGGTCGGATTATGAGCTCATGCATGACGCTAGGCTGTGATTGGCCGGATTATATGCACATTCTCTGTAGATCTCCATTTAGAGCAGAAACTCCAGCCATTATCTTCATCAGTACTTCACACACTCCTTTTCACATCAGGCAGGGAAGATAACTTGGTGCTGTTTGCCAAGTCAAGCATCACTAGCCCTATTGCTCATATTTCAGTGTTCACGCGAGCCCATAGTTAATGGAAAATGAACTTGGTTTGCAGTCCTCAAAGGAGGCTTGATGTCAATCACACTATAACAGTTCTATATAGAAGGGAGAATGACAGAAATAGAGGACAGGAAAAGAGGTGCTGCTTATATACACTCGTGATGATGATTGACAGGACTGAATGATTCAGGTCCGCCCACACCGACACTTGGAACTTCATTGAGTGATCTGAACAACACCAGGTATCAAATAAATATATGATTAAAAATCATTGTTGCAGCTTATTGTCTAAATTTTGGTAACACTTTACAATAAGGTTCATTTATTAAACATTAATTCATGCATGAACTAACATGAACTAACCATTTGTTACTGTATTTGTTCATTCTTTGTTAATGTTAGTTAATACAAATCTAGCTGTTCATCTGTTTGTTCATGTTAGTTCACAGTGCATTAACTAATGTTAACAAGATTTTAATAAAGTATTAGTAAATGTTGAAATTAACATTACCAAAGATTAACAAATGCTGAAAGAAGTATTGTTCATTCTTTGTTAATGTTAACTAATGTAGTAACTAATGAACCTTATTGTAAAGTGTTACCTAAATTTTTACCTGGTTGACCATAAAACAAGCAAAATAGAAGAATACTATTTTCTCTTACCTAGAAACAATCCAGAACAGTAAAAACAGAAATATTGGGAAATATTACTACAATTAAAAATAACAGTGAATATATTGTAAAGTGTAATTTATTCCTGTGATCAAAGCTGAATTTTAAGCTTCATTACTTTATTCTTCAGTGTCACATGATCCTTCAGAAATCATTTATATTAGGGCTGTCAAATGATTAATCATGATTAATCACATCCAACATAAAAAATTTGTGTTTTTTTTTATACACACACGCATGCTTGTATATATTTAAGATATATTTTGATGTATATACTGTATTTATATGTAATTTATATTATAAATAAATATAAATATTTTATAAATAAATATTTTTTTGATTAAATATACATGCATATGTGTGTATATATATGTATATATATATATATATATATATATATATATATATATATATATATATATATATATATATATATAAATAATTATCACAGTGCATCCACATATATTACTTTTTATTTTTTATTTTGGATGTGACTAATCACGATTAAATCATTTGACAGCCCTAATATACAGTATATATATATATATATATATATATATATATATATATATATATATATATATATATATATATATATATATATATATATATATAGGAATATTCATATTATACATTAATGTTGATAAACAGTTTTTGAGGAAACGGTGATATATTTATTTTTTCAGGATTTTTTGATTAATAGAAAGTTCTCAAGAACAGCATTTATTCAAAATCATAATCTGCTGTAACATTACAAATGTCTTTACTGCCACTTTTGATCAATTTAATGCTCCCTTGATAATATTAATAACTTTAAGAAAACATACTGACCCCCTTCACTTTTCAACAGAACTGTAGCTTTAAATTCATTCAATTACACTCAAAATGTAGATATTTTTACTATTTCTTTACTATCTTTCTTTTTCTCTATATAGAAGAGAAGTGATTAGGAGCAAAACCTTTTAAAACAATCTACATTTACAACTCCATACTGATATACAAGAACAATATTGCAGCGCGCTCTACATCTATAGACATGAGTTGAAACACATGCGTAATCGAGTGTTTTGAGTCCAGGAATGGATTACACGGAGGTGTGGATGTCATCCAGTATATGTGTGTATCCACGGCAACAGCAGGATTCGATTTTTAGCGTGTCTGACAGCGAGTTCAAGGACAGCGCAGGAACTAGGCCGAGTATCTGGCAAGAGCCCAACATGATGGAAGCTCAGATTATAAATCTTTTCTTCCAGTTAAACCTAATGTAAAACAATGAAGACAACAACGTTGTCAAAACAATCCAGTTCAGCACGGTCCACAAAAAAGACTAAAAACGATGTATCATGCCAAGCCAGTAGATGGCGATGTCATTTTGTAAAGAAACTACGCAGCATATAGACCGAACACACAAATACACATGTGCATAACTTGCACTTAGAAACCCGTTTTCAAAAGTTTGAGTTTTCAGGTTTTCTGTTTTTAGTTGAAAACAGTGTTAAACGGCCCCTAAAAGGAAACATGAACAAAAACCCAATGAAACCTAACATAAAAAGCACATCAAATCCCAATCAGGGACTTATTTTTGATACTTTGAAGTATTTTGACCTAGATTTGAATCTGAAATTGTACTGACTCCAAACTTTTGAACAGTTCTTCAAATAAATGAATGCAATAGAAGCTCACAAGAATGTAACCCAGATTACTGAACCTCTCCTTCGTGCAAAGACATTCAAATAAGGGTATTTAATTCGAAGCGAGACGGAGTGAAGATGCCGATGGATCCATTAGATGTTACTTCCTTTTCCTATAATGGAAATTTATCCTGACAAAGAAGGTGATGGACTGAACAAAGCAAAGATGAAGCTTTCATTGGATGAATGCATAGAATAAAGGTTTCTGCGATGTGAGGAACTCTCAGATAGTGTGCAAAAAACACACAATTTTCTCTTCTCTACACTGAAAGTTGGTGTAGAAATAATTTTCAGAATTTTCACTAGTAAATGCACAAAGAATTGGCTAATTACCTTGAATTAAATGTTTTATTTTAGCAAGTGAAAGTTATGAGTTTTTGGTGATTCTCGGTTAAATCGAAACATTTACATTCAGATCATGTTGATGACTATGCGACAAAATATTCCAAAAAGCACGTTTCATCCCTACCGCTGTTTTCTCAATCCCACTGCTATCATTAGTAGGCATGAAGTGTATGTCTCACTTCTCATACGAGAGAGAAAAGAGACAGTGATAATAAAAGATGATGAAGCGAGACAGATGGAGGCGAGCCAAAGAGAGAACAAGAGAACACTGTGATGTGAAATGAGCAAAGAGAGAGAGAGAGAGAAACTGATAGAGAGATCAATCAGTGGACAGGTGAGAGCTGTTGACAGCTTATTTCCAGCTCGATCCACTTTGACCCTCGCCGTCTGTGATTGAGAAGAACAACAACAGCATCTCTCTCTCTCTCTCTCTCTCTCTTTCTCTCTCTGTGCTGCTGGATGTAGAACGTCCTCCAAGAAGAAGAAATAAGTGAGGGAAGCAGAATGAATGTGATGGATGAAGGTCTTTTCCAGCTTTACAAACATGGCATTTGAAACCTATTCTGCACCAGGGCTTGACATTCACTTTTTTGCACACCAGTTACTCTGGCTAGTGGTTTTCCAAAGTTATCAGCCACTTCGACATTTACACTGGACACAATTTTGACATCCCTGTAACAGCATCAATCATCCGGAGCAAATAAAACCAGTGAGTGAGTGGAGGCGGGTTTGTGTGTCTCTCGCTGTCGGAGAGATGAGAGAGATATTCTGTGGGAAATGAGTATTGGAAGCATTTTTTATATATCAGTATCGATATGTATCGAAAAATCTATATATTTGACACTACACTACAAAAAATGCAGGGTTGTTTTAACCCATCTTTGGGTCAAATATGGACAAACTCTGCCATTGGGTTAAATGTTTAAAAGACATTTTTAACCCAACATCTGGGTTTGTCCATATTTAACCCAAATTTCGGTTAAAACAACCCAGTATTTTTATAGTGTACATGTTTATTATTTTTGATGCCTTTTTAAAAGCCTACAATTGATATATATATATATATATATATATATATATATATATATACACTACCAGTCAAAAGTTTAGGGTCGGTAAGATTTTTTATGTTTTTAAAAGAAGTCTCTTCTGCTCACCAAGGCTGCACTTTTTTGATAAAAAATACACAAAAAAACACAGTAATATTGTGAAATATTATGACAATTTAAAATGACTTTTTTATGTTAATATATATTAAAATGTAATTTATTCCTCTGAAAAAAAGCTGAATTTTCAGCATCATTACTCCAGTCTTCAGTGTCACATGATCCTTCACAAATCACTCTAATATGATGATTTTATGCTCCAAAAACATGTATGATTATTATCCATGTTGAAAACAGTTTTTTACATTTTTATTTCAGGATTCTTTGATGAATAGAAAGTTCAAAAGAACAGCATTTATTTAATTAGAATCTTTTCTAACATTATAAATGTCTTTACTGTAACTTTTGATCAATGTAACTCATTCATGATGAATAGAAGTATTGATTTCTTATTTATTTCCCCCAAAAATAAAATACAAATTCTTACTGACCCCAAACTTTTTAAAGGGTAGTGTTTAATGGAACAAAAGCTTTCCATTTCAGATAAAAGCTGTTCTTTTGAACTTTCTATTCATCAAAAGAATCCTGAAATAAAAATGTAAAAAACTGTTTTCAACATGGATAATAATCATACATGTTTTTGGAGCATAAAATCATCATATTAGAGTGATTTGTGAAGGATCATGTGACACTGAAGACTGGAGTAATGATGCTGAAAATTCAGCTTTTTTCAGAGGAATAAATTACATTTTAATATATATTAACATAAAAAATAAATTTTAAATTGTCATAATATTTTACAATATTACTGTGTTTTTTGTGTATTTTGTTATCCAAAAATTGCAGCCTTGGTGAGCAGATTTTGACCGAGCCTAAACTTTTGACCGGTAGTGTATATGTAAGCAATAAGGTACGAGAGGCTGTGCTGTATCGTGAATAAGTAACAGCTGAAGGGCGTTGTTAGGCACGACGCGAAGCGGAGTAACCCCTTAGCCGTTACTTATTCACGATACAGCACTTGCCTCGAGATATCTTATTGCTTTTATAAAACGGTTGCCACACAATATTTAAGTAAAAAACAATGTTAGTGCAACTTTCTTGAAGTAAAATCACTAAAAGCCTACCTTCCGCTGGAAAAAATAGTACCCGAGTGTGAACAGCAACAACGTTCCAGTGTGTAAAATGCATGAAAGCTCAAATAAAAACAACATAGAACCGCAGTGTTGCGCAGCGATCAATAGAACCGTTGGGTGAAGCGGTCGTAGCCATGTTTTATCGTGAATAAAGCACAGCTCTTGACCAATCAGAATCAGAGGATTCGAACTAACCGTTTTATAAATATATATATATTTTTTTTTCATATAAAATTCAACCCATTTTTAATGTCAAGCCCTGAACAGTCTAAAAATGCTGGGTTGTTTTAACCCAACTTTGGGTTAAACTTGGACAAACCAAGCCGTTGGGTTAAATTTTTACATTACATTTTTAACCCAACATTTGGGTTTGCCCATATTTGACCCAAAATTGAGTTAAACGGCCCAGCATTTATTAGATTGAATGTGATGTATTTTGATTAAAACGGGACATTGAAGAAGTCTAGAAGAGCGGCACGATTATTCGTTAAAAAAGATCTTGATTCAAACAACTAACATATAATATGTAACATTATAAATGCCTTTAAAGAAAGCAAATCAAATCTGTATTCTCGGCTCTGATTCATAATCCGAGTGCTTGTCATGTTGTGATGCTGATGAGATTATATGTGTATGCTATCAGAGTCAGAAACAGTGAACATGTGCTCGCGTGATTAGACCTTCAAATGTTAGAGAATTAGGATCCACACATAAAGATCAGATGAGGCACGTGTACTTTTTAAAGGGATAGTTCACCCAAAAACAACATTTCACTCATTTTCATGTCACTACAAACCTGTGTAATATTTTGACTGTTCATTAATGATAACAAAATGATGTTTGAAATGTCCCATATGTTGAAATCATTCATCTTTGCACAATCAGCTTCAGCCACCAGCACTTTTTAAATGGCTGGACTGATCCAAACCAGCATTAAACCAGCACAATCCTGTCTGAACATGAACGAAAAAGGAAAAAATTCTAAGCTGGCAAGTCGGATCCTTGATTAAGAAGCTTTGGGAGGACATTTCAGAAATAATCTCCAGTGTAAGAAGCAAATCTATGTCAAATCTATGTAAAGCCTTTTACTGTGCAGCTGAAGTAACCTCATTTCCTCACCCTGGAGGGTTTTACGCTCTTTAACTGTTGACACGTAACATGAATAACTCATTTCAGACTGTATTACATACACCGACAGCAACCTCTGACCTTTAGATAGACTTAGAAACACCTCCACTCTTCCTAATGAGAGAAGATACAGAAGCACGGAAGAATACAAGGAGTGCTGGATCAGATATGGAGACGGAGAGAAGATGAATCAATACAATCAATCAAATCTATTTCACTGCAGAAACTGATGGAAATACAGTCTAATGAGACCAGCATGAACTCAAATCTTATTTAGTGTTTTCTTGACCTGTTTTACAGTCGAATCCTTAAAACAAGACATTTCTTGAGATGTAGATGTGCAAGACCCTACAATCAGCCGCCCAGAAAATGTCTATGACATTTGAGTGTTATGAATTATTGATTGAGATCAATATCAAGTCTGTGTTGGTGAAAAGAATATATATATACTGTATATATATGAAGAGCCAACATCATAGCAACCACCCAGAACACCCTAGCAACCACCCAGTAAACTATAGCAACCACCTAGCAGCACCATAGCAACCACCCAGAACACCCTAGCAACCACATAGTAACACCCTAGCAACCACTTAGAATACCCTAGCAACCACCTAGCAACACCATAGCAACCAGCAGAATAGCCTAGCAACCACCTAGCAACACCATAGGAACCACCAAGAACACCCTAACAACCACCTAGCAAGACCCTAGCAACCACTCAAATTACCCTAGTAACCACCTAGCAACACCATAGCAACCACCCTAGTAACACCAGAGCAACCACCCAGAATACTCTAGCAACCACCAAACAACACCATAGCAACCACCAAGAGAATCCTAGCAACCACCCAGAACACCCTAGCAACAGCCCAGATTACCATAGCAACCGCCTAGCAACCACCCAGTACACCTTAGCAACTGCCTAGCAACACCAAAGCAACCACCCAGAGCACCCTAGCAACCACCAAGAACACTCCAGCAACCAACTAGCAACCACTAAGAACACCCTAGCAACCACTTGAACAACGTGAACAAGTCATATCTCAGCCTCAGAACATCGCACAGACATGGTTGTTTGGCTCGTATGCAATCATGTACCACCCTAGCAACCGAGCGGTGAGTTTTGCCACTGCAAGCACCACTTTACATTTTCTTCTGGAAATGTACATTATAGTTATTATTATTATTATTATTATATAGTACTGGTCAAAAGTTAAAAAACTGTATTATTGTAAAATATTATAACCATGGTTTTATAATTGAATCTACTTTATAATTTACTGTTGTGATCAAAGCTGAATTTCCAGTATTATACTCAGAACTCCTTCTGATATGATGATTTATTATCAATGTTTGAACAGTTTTTTTTCATAACCTGTGATATTTTTGTATAGTGTGTTTGGTTTGAGGACAGACGTTCTCAGAGCCATCTGTGTCAGACTCCAGCATCCATTGGGAATTGTGTCCTGTATTTATCCGGATCACAGGGAGAAGGACTGTGCTACTGGGACACAGATGCTCGCTTTCCCATTGAGCCGTGGACCAGCGAGGTCTTTCCTCCGTTAATAACCACCTGACCCACATACTGTATGTGACACCACACAACTGACGGGATAAACACACACGCATTCTCCTGATAATAAAGCTCTCAGGATTTCACTGCACTGAGAAAACAACATTTTGACCAGTGTCTACAAATATTGAGCACTTATCTCATCTAATCTATTCGATTATTGTCAATGATTGTTCCACATCTCCATCTTATTTTTCTCTCTTCAAATAAATCTTGCTCATTGGCTGGTTTGCAGGTCGGCTGTGTAAGTCTTCGGGGAGAAACACACAATACGAGGCAGAAAGAGCAGCAGCAAGGCATGAAATTTCCCTCGATATTTCACGGTTGAATCTCAACCGTTCTTTCTCACACACACACACACACACACACGGTATAAGAGGGGCGTAGGCTTTCGTATCTAGTCTCAAAGCTGTCATCTGATTGGCTGAATTCTACCTGAGATGTGTGTTGCGTTCCTTAATGATCCACTGCATTTAAAAACACCATAATTTAATATAGTTTAGAGAAAATAAATAAATAAGGATTATCATTCAAACAGTGTAAAAGTATTGAAATCTTCAAACCTTTGGCTTACTCAGTTGGGGATATTCAAATGAATTAACCATTCATTAATACCCTTGATCAGCTCTAACGAACGTGGATGTTTTCCCACTAAGAAACGAACATTGTTATTATGTTTCGATTGTTTTCTTTGATGCGATCTATATCACTGATAATGGTTTGTTGTTTTAAGAGATATTAATCAATGAAAAACAACACACACACAACATCGATCAAGTACAAGTGATTTACACTCGCACAACACACACGTGGTTAGCTAGACATGAGGGATCATGCATGAATAATCAGGTATGTGTGAATCCTGCGCTGTGATTGTGACAGATATGAGAGAGAGAGAGAGAGAGAGAGAGAGAGAGAGAGAGAGAGAGAGATGTTATTGAGAAGCCTCAGGCATGTTCCTCTGAGCCCTGAAGCTCACATCAAGTCATCTCCATTAGCTGGAAAAGGTCAGACAGCCGTGGCCTCCTCCTCAGGCATATGGACGTCCATTTCTGCCAGCTGTTGACCTCTCGCTCTGTCTCTCGTCATGCATGGGTGATCATCACACAGTCAGTGTTCTAGCAGGTTCCTCCGGGATGATCATATCATCACAATCTTCACAGCTTCTGCTCGACTACAACACTAGGGCAAAAGCTCAACCCATGTTGCTTACACAAGAGCTGCCTCGATCCTGAGGCTGCATCCTTCCAAGGGCGCAAACTAACATTTAAAATTTATGCATTTAGCAGACGCTAGGGCCCTATGAAATCCGTTTTATTATTTCCCAAATTCCGTAAAATTTTTCCCAAATTCAGTTTTTTCCGTTTTAATTTTTGGGAATTTGTTTTTTTTTTTACCCTTTACTGTTATTTTAGTTGTAAAACAGTATGCTTTTAAAGTCAATGATTAAAATGTATTAGAAAATACAAATAAATTAGGAATGACCTTAAATTTATTGAGGTAATACAGACATTTACTCAGCAGCCTTTTCAGGACAAATTCTGCGTTAATTGGCCAATTCCGCGATTCCGAGTCGCGATTTCGTTATCGCGGTAATCATAGGGCCCTACAGACGCTTTTATCCAACGCTGCTCACAAGGTACACATTTGACATTCTTATCAGTTCTTGCTTTCCCTAGAAGGTTGAATTAATCAACCAGGATCAAACGAAGGCTGTCCAAAATTTGATAGCTCCTTCAAATTCAGCCTACAAATGCGTCCTTCTTTTCCGCGACACAAAAGATAGACTGAGCAGATTCTTCACAGCCTAGCCTATCCCAAGATTCATTGCAACAGGCCAGCTAACCAATCACAGAACACTGGACCAATCACAGCACACTGGGCCAGCTGACCAATCACAGCACACTGGGCCAGCTGACCAATCACAGAACACTGAACCAGCTGACCAATCACAGAACACTGGGCCAGCTGACCAATCACAGAACACTGAACCAGCTGACCAATCACAGAACACTGAACCAGCTAACCAATCACAGAACACTGGGCCAGCTGACCAATCACAGAACACTGAACCAGCTGACCAATCACAGAACACTGAACCAGCTGACCAATCACAGAACACTGGGCCAGCTGACCAATCACAGAACACTGAACCAGCTAACCAATCACAGAACACTGGGCCAGCTGACCAATCACAGAACACTGAACCAGCTAACCAATCACAGAACACTGGGCCAGCTAACCAATCACAGAACACTGGGCCAGCTGACCAATCACAGAACACTGGGCCAGCTAACCAATCACAGAACACTGGGCCAGCTGACCAATCACAGAACACTGAACCAGCTGACCAATCACAGAACACTGGGCCAGCTGACCAATCACAGAACACTGAACCAGCTAACCAATCACAGAACACTGGGCCAGCTGACCAATCACAGAACACTGAACCAGCTAACCAATCACAGAACACTGGGCCAGCTAACCAATCACAGAACATTTGCTATTTCAGAAGTAGCTGGGAGCAGGAAGGTGTATAAGGAGCTGTAATAATGCACAATATGTAAAAAAAAAGTTTTTTTTTACAATCAAGCATTAAAACATATTCTCAGTCTACCAAGACAAAATCAAGACTTGGTAAAAGGGCAAAATAGGAGCGCTTTAATGCAAAGTTTAAATAGAAGTAAGAGGCTATTTGTACCAGAGATACAAATCTGAGGCGGGAAAACAGACTGTGCCAACACACACCACAGTGTAAACACACACTGACATTAAACAAATGTGTTGGTGAAACTGTGAAGGGTTTCTATTTCTGTCTGTCTGTCTGTATTATAGAATTATACAAAATTTAATAACTGATTAGACCTCTGTAATATTTTATGTTCCATTTATTTATTTATCTATTTTTTATCGTGTTTACAAAAAAATCTTTAATTGTTTGATATTGAAGTTATGTATTTTTAATATGTCTGTCTGTCTGTGCTGCTCAAGGCAAGTTTGTGAATGTTATTGTCTTCTATAATTATTTCAGCATCGGAATAAATTATAAATGCCACTGTTCTTTTATAGCCAGAGATAATGAGCAGGTCATGTGATCTGAGCATCTGCACTGATGTATACATGCTTTCTGGTGTGTGTGTGTGTGTGTGTGTGTGTGCACCTTCTGAAAAGCCAGACATATTTCCAGAGAGAAAGGGAAGTTCAGTAACCAGTAAGAGCTGTCTTGAGCTGTCAGTCAAGGCATCACACACACACACACACACACCGTGTGAGTTCTGTCAAAGAATGTACTGTAGTTGCCCACATAATACCACTTGCAATCCTACAAAGCCTCCAGTATCTTATTTATTATGTAAATTTCTTAGGCCTTTAAATGATCATGATCAAATAGTAAAAGCCTTTTAATATAATTGTACAAACAGCAACTAAAGTAGCAACTAAAGTTTACTACATTATCCATCTTTTTTATTTATTTATTTATTTATTTATTTATTTTTAGAAAAATCACATTCACGTGTAAGTAATATGATCATCAGGCTTTTGATGAATGTTTAGTATTTTTTCATCTCTCAATCATCATTGTATTTCATTGCATTATAAAACTACAGAGATTTGATCATAAAACTAAGCATTTAAAATCACATTATCAGCAGTGATGACTGATATTTATATGCATTTTATGTAAGAAGTCTGTTATAAACTCTCAATAGACAGTAATGATGTGGACAGGCATGATGTGGATTACCACAAAAAATGTAATTGCTAATTTAAATAATTAAATAAGTTTATAATGAGGCACTGACAATGAAAGTGTTTGAATTTTTCAAAGCTTGTCATGTTATAAAAGCACTAGATTCTGCTGTTAAAACTGTATTAAAACTATATTTGAGCCATCATCTGAAGTTTTTACGGTTTACTGCATTGTCATGGTGACAGATTCTACAATTGGATGCACAGTAACAGGTTGTGTGATTTTTTCACCTTGAATAGTGTTAAAACAGACATACTGTTGATGTCTTGTGGCTGTGCTTTAATGTTTAAAGATTGACCCCACTGTGAATCTCTCACTGTACCCCGGATTTTTGCTGGTTTTGTTTAAAAAAATGAGGGACACGTGCAAATTAATTGTGGTAATCAACAGTCCAACACAAATCCTGTTTAACTTTGAGACACACACATAGAGACACACACACACATAGACACACACACACATAGAGACACAGAAAGGTCTGGTGTGATGCTTGAGGGGTGCGACGGCTCTTATTGTACCTGGAAACCTGATTCCCTTCAGACCACCTGATCTCTCGGTGTGTGTGTGTGTGTGTGTGTGTGTGTGTGTACACTCTCCTGAGACAGACATGCTTCTCTATTATTCAGTGGAAGAGAGTGCAGATGTACAGGTATCAGCACACACACACATACACAGAGAATGAAATAAATCAATGGCTTTAATATCTCTCAACTCCTTATTTCTCCTACGAACTGAAACCCCAGTAATCTCACATTCATCTCCACTAGAGTTTCATCGAGATCTCACCAATGTCTCAACCTGAGCTCAGATAAGATAAGTGTGCCATCGACTGCCACTGCATCTCACACTCTTTTTCCACAATAGAATGTTTGGAACCTTTCAGTGAACATTCTTAAAAGAACCATCACTTCTTAATGTCAAGAACATTCTAAAGAACCTTTCTCCAATATAGAGAACCTGTAATGCAATTAAAGAGATTAAAGTTCTTCACTGAACCATTAATGCCAGTAAGGAACCTTTATTTTTAAGAATGACTGAATATGATTTGTTTTGCATGGATGAATCATGCACAACAACTTTACATCACATCAAGCTTGTTTCCGCAACAGAATCAAAAAATAAAAAAGGTAATTGCAACTTTTTATATCACAATTCTGACTTTTTATAACACAATTCTGACTTTATATCACAATTCTGACTTTTTATATCACAATTCTTACTTTTTATATTACAATTCTGACTTTTTATATCACAATTCTGGCTTTTTATATCACAATTCTGACTTTTTATCACAAATCTGGCTTTTAATATCACAATTCTGACTTTTTATAACACAATTCTGACTTTTTATAACACAATTCTGACTTTTAACACAATTCTGACTTTTTATATCACAATTCTGACTTTTTATAACACAATTCTGACTTTATATCACAATTCTGACTTTTTATATCACAATTCTGACTTTTTATATCACAATTCTGACTTTTTATATCACAATTCTGGCTTTTTATATCACAATTCTGACTTTTTATCACAAATCTGGCTTTTAATATCACAATTCTGACTTTTTTTCACAATTCTAACTTTTTATCACAAATCTGGCTTTTTATATAACAATTCTGACTTTTTATATCACAATTCTGACTTTTTATATCACAATTCTGACTTTTTATAACACAATTCTGACTTTTTATATCACAATTCTGACTTTTTATAACACAATTCTGACTTTTTATATCACAATTCTGACTTTTTTCACAATTCTAACTTGTTATCACAAATCTGGCTTTTTATATCACAATTCTGACTTTATATATCACAATTCTGACTTTTTATATCACAATTCTGACTTTTTATAACACAATTCTGACTTTTTATATCACAATTCTGACTTTTTTTCACAATTCTGACTTTTTATAACACAATTCTGACTTTTTATATCACAATTCTGACTTTTTATATCACAATTCTGACTTTTTTTCACAATTCTGGCTTTTAATATCACAATTCTGACTTTTTATAACACAATTCTGACTTTTTATATCACAATTCTGACTTTTTATAACACAATCCTGACTTTTTATAACACAATTCTGACTTTTTATATCACAATTCTGACTTTTTTTCACAATTCTGACTTTTTATCACAAATCTGGCTTTTTATATCACAATTCTGACTTTTTATCTCACAATTTATCTCAAAAGTCAGAACTGCGTGATATAAAGTCGCAATTGTGTGTTATAAGTCAGAATTGTGAGATAAAAAAACTACTAAAAAACTGGAGAAAAAAATACTTCAAATTGGATTTAACATCTCGCAAGAAAAAATTCAGAATTGTGTGATTATTTTTTTCAATTGTGAGTTTATATCAGCGATTCTGACTTTATATCTCACAATACTGAGAAATAAAGTAAAAATTGCGAGATGTAAAATGTGCAATTATCTTTTCAAATGTTTTATTCTGTGGTGGAAACAAGCGTCCACACACAACAACACCAGGAACACACATTAAGAATGTAAATAGGCTGTGTTTTGATGTGGCTGAAGCAGCAGAGGATAGAAAGGTCAGCTAGAGAAGAAGAAGAAAGAGTCCTCAGCTGTCTCTGTAGACCAGCAGCACATCTTCAAACACACAGCCTTCATCGTCTTCACTTGGGCTTTTTATTTCATCTCCCTCATGCCTTCAATAATGCCCTTTCTTCTGCTCTCTCCATCAGACCAGGCTGTTTCTCTGAAGAATCATGAGCTGAGATGATTACACACACCACTGGTGGCAAACCATGGAATATGATGCTTTTGACAAACCTATACGAATCTGAATCAATCGACTGAACTGACTCATAAAAGCAAGACTCACTGCAACCAAACGCTCTGTTATGGTTACGCTTGGTTAACTACTGTTGCAAAAAAAACTGTTTCATTCTAAATGTTCCTCGCTCCACTGATACTAACACTCTCGCTATCATCCTCTGACGAGTTCTGCACAAGGAAGCACGAAAATTAACCATGATTTTACTACATATAATTTAATTGGAATTACTTTCAGAGACTCTCAACATTTACTGTACACACACACAAAAACTGACAAATATATTTACGGTCAGAAAGCTGCAGCAAAAAAGAAAAGAAAAAAGACATTTTTTTCAATGCAGTCTTAAATTTCTCAGGCCATATTTTTAGACTATAGTTCCCTATTTTCACTCACAGACAGCGGATCAGAAACAGACTTCCAGAAAACATGAAAGCCTAAGCATCTCGACAGTGTTCACTGGATCCGGATCATGTGCTAGCTAAGCTTGTTTTTAGGTTTGCAGAGCTAAAACTGAGAATATATCCGTCCTACACAATCTATTCAGTTCACCGGCTCAAAGCAGCCTCATGCACGCGGACATAAATCTACATAACTGCAGATATGCAGAAGAAAACGTCACCCTGGGAATCACTGACAACCAGCGGTGGAAAACCAGCTCCCCTGCATTACACGGCAGTGACCCCTGAGGAAAGACGGGTACAGCTTTCAGGCGACGGTGTGTGTGTGTGGAGCTGTCAATCAATGCCTTCAACACACACACACATACACATCATCTCTACAGCTTTACTATTCCAGAAATACCACATCCATATCACACATCATTCATTTAGCATCAGAAATAAGAACAATGATGCATAAATATAAGAAGCTCTACAAGATAATTGTGCATTTATAATAACCCACACATTGCTTATGTTATAAGATAAATACAGCAAAGTATGGCACATAAACAAGTACTAGAATTGGTACATAATAGTGATATACATATTTAGACAGTTCTTGATAGATATTATGAGAACACCTTATTTTAACGTGTCGTAGTTACACGTGACTACATGCTACGTACTATAGTAATAGCAGTAAATTATGCATAATTACAAGTTACTAAACCTAAACCGTAAATCTATAAGTTTATGTAGTTATTAATCACTCAGTACTCGCTTGACTAGCTAACTTACAATGTAACTACGTCACATAAAAATAAAGTGTAACCCGCTTTTGTTAGGCTATAATTACACATAGATGAAACGGAATATTGTGAAATTACTGAATGTTGCTTCTCTATGGCTCGGGTCAGATCTCCAATGATTACCGCAATACGCGTTTATTCGACCATCAATTGATCAAAATATCGAGATCATGTAATTTATATCAATACTTTTGTAGAAAAAACGTAAACTACTATACGTCATCGTTCATTTCAAACACGTCTTGTTATTATGACCGAAACAGCGGTTTGTCACACGGTCGTTAAAGAGAGAAATATTATCAAATGTCGTGTGTTTGATTTACACAGACACAAAAACAGAGTACATACAGGACAAAAGAATCGGCGTTGCTAGTAATCGCGTTTAATCACATTAAGCGCTTATAGCGTCGTGTGTGTGTGTGTGTGTGTGTGTGTGTGTGTGATGCTCACGCGCACTCTCGTGCTGTTCCTGCGCTATTATTGCGAGTATCTGGTAAATAATCTTACCGGTTGGTGTTGTGGATGAGGATGCGGTTCTGCGTTGGTCTGGTGTGTGTGTTCCTCAGGTTTTGCGGTGGTTTGGTGTGTGTGTTCCTCTGAGGATCGGGAGCTGTCCTCCGCGCGCAGTGCTGAACGCTCAGTGCTGGACAGCGACCGAGAACGGGACGATTCCAGCGACGCACGTCACGCACAGCGACACCCAGCGGCCGGGAGGAGCTACTGCAACACGGACTCAGTTCAAGACGAATAATGCATTCACGTTAAAAAATAATCAAAGGAAGCCTACAAACTGCTAAATTAGGTAATGATAATAGCAATAACAATTCATAAAAGAGTAAGTTAAAGGCGTTTATAATATGTGAAGGAAAGACGTGTATAAAAGTGTGAGCTCACTAGCGACACCTGGTGAGGTACGGTTACCACAGACACATTTCTGCATGTCCTTTTGTGTTACACACACACACACATAAAGAAACACAAAGATAAACACACACATTAAAAGAAACACACACAGAGACACATCCACACACACACATAAAGAAACACACACTCATATAGACATGATAAAGACAGACACAGACAAAAAGAAACACACAGACACACCCATAAAGACACACAACCACACACACACATACACACACACTTTATATATATATATTACGGCGGTCAAATGATTAATCGCATCCAAAATAAAAGTTTGTGTTTACATCATATATGTGGGTGTACTGTGTAAAATTATTTTGTTTATATAACTACACACACATGCATGTATATATTTAAGAGAAAAATATTATTAAAATCGAATAATATTTATATATAATATAAATTATATATATATATATATATATATATATATATATATATATATATATATATATATATAAATATATATACATATACATATACACATATATATATATATATATATATATATATATATATATATATATATATATATACAGTTTATACATGAAAACATTTCTTAAATATATACAAGCATGTGTGTATATATTTATATATACTATATATATATATATATATATATATATATATATATATATATATATATAATTATACACAGTGCACCCACATATATTATGTAAACACAAACTTTTATTTTAAATGCAATTAATGGTATATATATATATATATATATATATATATATATATATATATATATATATATATATATATATATATATATATATATATATATATATATATATATATATATATATATATATATATATATATATATATATATATATATATATATATATATACTGTATATATAAATATATATATATATATATATATATATATACACACACTACATTTTCAATTCATTAAAAACATAGGGAAATGTAAAGAAATAATTGAATAATGTCTACACAAGATGCAGCAGAAAGGGTACAAACTGTTATGTTTTACAATTGCAATTACATTTCATTGTAATGTCTGGGTATAGATATTAAATCTAGTTATTTTCATTCTAGCTCAACTGTATGCTATATAGCGTTTTGTCTAATTGATCTCATTAGGTTTGTGCCTCTGATGCTTTACATAAAGAGCTGGGTCATCATCGTATGTGTGTAATGCTGTAAGACAAACACAGTCAAACATTTACATTTAATCCTGTCAAGGGAAATTCACATTTTGTTGAAAAGACGAGCCGAACAAAAGCTGAAATTACGTGTTATAATGTAAACAAGGCACAGAACGTTATACTGTAAAACACTCACATTGTAGACCGGGTTTCCCCATTCTGCCGTGTGATTTTATTTGGATACCATGAACCAAATTTTCCCGAAATAGGAAACCAATCACAGAACGGGGAGGGAGCACAGGCGCATTTGATAGACATTCGTAACACCCAATAATACGACTCTGGGCATTCGTAAATCACGCCTCAAATACGAGAAAATTTAACATGTGGTTTCCAGACCACATTTCATTCTCAATGATACATGGTCTGGTGTTAGCAAGGCTACTCACATTGTTGATATTTTGAGAATTACAAAGCAATAACATCAACAGAAGAAACGTTTGCCGTGTCTTTAAGGCATTAAACGGCACATTAAAAACACATCAGTTCAGATCAGCTTTCCTATAAATAATGAAAAGAACACACAACTAAACCATTTACCATCAATAAGCACTTGTATATGTGTGGGAAAGAGCATCATTGGCTGCATTTGTGAGAGAGTAAATGAATGTCATTGGCTGTAGCTGAGGGATGAATGTCATTGGCTGTAGCTGAGGGATGAATGTCATTGGCTGTAGCTGAGGGATGAATGTCATTGGCTGTAGCTGAGGGATGAATGTCATTGGCTGTAGCCGAGGGATGAATGTCATTGGCTGTAGCCGAGGGATGAATGTCATTGGCTGTAGCCGAGGGATGAATGTCATTGGCTGTAGCCGAGGGATGAATGTCATTGGCTGTAGCTAAGGGATGAATGTCATTGGCTGTAGCTGAGGGATGAATGTCATTGGCTGTAGCTGAGGGATGAATGTCATTGGCTGTAGCTGAGGGATGAATGTCATTGGCTGTAGCCGAGGGATGAATGTCATTGGCTGTAGCCGAGGGATGAATGTCATTGGCTGTAGCTGAGGGATGAATGTCATTGGCTGTAGCTGAGGGATGAATGTCATTGGCTGTAGCTGAGGGATGAATGTCATTGGCTGTAGCTGAGGGATGAATGTCATTGGCTGTAGCCGAGGGATGAATGTCATTGGCTGTAGCCGAGGGATGAATGTCATTGGCTGTAGCTGAGGGATGAATGTCATTGGCTGTAGCCGAGGGATGAATGTCATTGGCTGTAGCTGAGGGATGAATGTCATTGGCTGTAGCTGAGGGATGAATGTCATTGGCTGTAGCCGAGGGATGAATGTCATTGGCTGTAGCTGAGGGATGAATGTCATTGGCTGTAGCCGAGGGATGAATGTCATTGGCTGTAGCTGAGGGATGAATGTCATTGGCTGTAGCTGAGGGATGAATGTCATTGGCTGTAGCTGAGGGATGAATGTCATTGGCTGTAGCTAAGGGATAATTGTCATTGCTGTAGCTGAGGGATTAATGTCATTGGCTGTAGCTGAGGATAATTGTCATTGGCTGTAGCTGAGGGATGAATGTCATTGGCTGTAGCTGAGGGATAATTGTCATTGGCTGTAGCTGAGGGATAATTGTCATTGGCTGTAGCTGAGGAGGGATGAATGTCATTGGCTGTAGCTGAGGGATGAATGTCCGTGACTGACAGCCTGGATGGCCTGTTCGGGAACCAGACTGGGATCTGAGAGGATTGATGTGGAGGTGCTGAGCAAACGGAGAGAACTCAAAACAGCTGGAGAGAGAGAGAAAGGAAGGGGGGAGGGGTGTTAAAAACCTTTATTAAATAATTTAAAAACAATTAATAAACATACACTGTACTCAACACATTCACCATCCTTAAAGCACATTTCTTTATAATTCAATACATTTTAATTAAAATTCCTCTAAACTCTTTTTTATAAAATAAAATAAAAACTAATTTAACAGGTGTGAGTGTGGAGGTGAACAGGTGTGGAGGTGAACAGGTGAGGAGGTGAACAGGTGAGGAGGTGAACAGGTGAGTAGGTGAACAGGTGAGGAGGTGAACAGGTGAGGAGGTGAACAGGTGAGGAGGTGAACAGGTGTGGAGGTGAACAGGTGAGGAGGTGAACAGGTGTGGAGGTGAACAGGTGAGGAGGTGAACAGGTGAGGAGGTGAACAGGTGAGGAGGTGAACAGGTGTGGAGGTGAACAGGTGTGGAGGTGAACAGGTGTGGAGGTGAACAGGTGAGGAGGTGAACAGGTGTGGAGGTGAACAGGTGAGGAGGTGAACAGGTGTGGAGGTGAACAGGTGTGGAGGTGAACAGGTGTGGAGGTGAACAGGTGTGGAGGTGAACAGGTGAGGAGGTGAACAGGTGTGGAGGTGAACAGGTGAGGAGGTGAACAGGTGTGGAGGTGAACAGGTGTGGAGGTGAACAGGTGTGGAGGTGAACAGGTGAGGAGGTGAACAGGTGTGGAGGTGAACAGGTGTGGAGGTGAACAGGTGTGGAGGTGAACAGGTGAGGAGGTGAACAGGTGTGGAGGTGAACAGGTGTGGAGGTGAACAGGTGTGGAGGTGAACAGGTGTGAGTGTGGAGGTGAACAGGTGTGGAGGTGAACAGGTGTGGAGGTGAACAGGTGTGGAGGTGAACAGGTGTGGAGGTGAACAGGTGAACAGGTGAACAGGTGTGGAGGTGAACAGGTGTGGAGGTGAACAGGTGAGGAGGTGAACAGGTGTGGAGGTGAACAGGTGAGGAGGTGAACAGGTGTGGAGGTGAACAGGTGTGGAGGTGAACAGGTGAGGAGGTGAACAGGTGTGGAGGTGAACAGGTGTGGAGGTGAACAGGTGTGGAGGTGAACAGGTGATGGAGGTGAACAGGTGTGGAGGTGAACAGGTGAGGAGGTGAACAGGTGTGGAGGTGAACAGGTGAGGAGGTGAACAGGTGAGGAGGTGAACAGGTGAGGAGGTGAACAGGTGTGGAGGTGAACAGGTGAGGAGGTGAACAGGTGTGGAGGTGAACAGGTGTGGAGGTGAACAGGTGTGGAGGTGAACAGGTGTGGAGGTGAACAGGTGTGGAGGTGAACAGGTGTGGAGGTGAACAGGTGAGGAGGTGAACAGGTGAGGAGGTGAACAGGTGTGGAGGTGAACAGGTGAGGAGGTGAACAGGTGAGGAGGTGAACAGGTGAGGAGGTGAACAGGTGAGGAGGTGAACAGGTGAGGAGGTGAACAGGTGTGGAGGTGAACAGGTGAGGAGGTGAACAGGTGAGGAGGTGAACAGGTGTGGAGGTGAACAGGTGAGGAGGTGAACAGGTGTGGAGGTGAACAGGTGAGGAGGTGAACAGGTGTGGAGGTGAACAGGTGAGGAGGTGAACAGGTGAGGAGGTGAACAGGTGTGGAGGTGAACAGGTGTGGAGGTGAACAGGTGAGGAGGTGAACAGGTGTGGAGGTGAACAGGTGTGGAGGTGAACAGGTGAGGAGGTGAACAGGTGAGGAGGTGAACAGGTGAGGAGGTGAACAGGTGAGGAGGTGAACAGGTGTGGAGGTGAACAGGTGTGGAGGTGAACAGGTGTGGAGGTGAACAGGTGTGGAGGTGAACAGGTGTGGAGGTGAACAGGTGAGGAGGTGAACAGGTGAGGAGGTGAACAGGTGAGGAGGTGAACAGGTGAGGAGGTGAACAGGTGTGGAGGTGAACAGGTGAGGAGGTGAACAGGTGAGGAGGTGAACAGGTGTGGAGGTGAACAGGTGAGGAGGTGAACAGGTGAGGAGGTGAACAGGTGAGGAGGTGAACAGGTGTGGAGGTGAACAGGTGTGGAGGTGAACAGGTGAGGAGGTGAACAGGTGAGGAGGTGAACAGGTGAGGAGGTGAACAGCTGAGGAGGTGAACAGGTGTGGAGGTGAACAGGTGAGGAGGTGAACAGGTGTGGAGGTGAACAGGTGTGGAGGTGAACAGGTGTGGAGGTGCTGGACACTCACTGGGTCTGAGCGCGGGCAGAGAGCAGTGCTGGTCCAGCCAGGAGAGAGTGCTGCGACACAGGTCATCCACACTCGCTGTGGACACCATACCGTTAAGCGAGCTCGAACAGCGGCTCGATGATGATGCTGAACTATGGGAACGGCTTCCGCTCAGGAAAATATGAAGATGTGGACGACTTGCATTTTAACAGAGTTAATCCGGCTAATAGGACCAGAACAGAAGTTTTGGATGCTTAAAGGGATAGTTCACCCCACAATGAAAACTCTGTCAGTAATTACTCACCCTCATGTTGTTCAACCCGTAAGATATAAAAACCTTTTCACAATATTCAAATTTTGACTTTGGATTTTTCATATCTGTAATCCATAATCATCACAATTATAACAAATAAAGGCTTGAAATATCTCACTTTGCATGTAATGAGTCTATATAATATAATAGTTTCACTGAACTTTTGCATGATATTCTAATTCTGAGTTGCACCTGTAAGTTTTTTGTTTTTATTGTTTTTATTTTAAAATTATAATTTTTGTATTAAAATTTTTCTTTTGAATGGCAGCCAGAAAATGACTCACAGAAAATTCTATAAAAATTATTGATTTTGTTTTTTCTGAAGAAAGTAAGTCATGTACATCAGGGAAGGCATGCGGCAGGAGAGTAAATGATGAGGGAGTTTTCAGTTCATGTTTCAGATTAAGAAAAGACACAAAGCTTTGTAGGATACAATCCAGAACTTCCAGTTCTGCAGCGTTTGAGCCCTCACGTACTCTCCTGAACTTCTCTCTCATGTGGCTCGAATCGCTGTCGTGTTATCGGGACGCCTGTGGCCGGAAGCTGCTGCTGACACACACTACACACACACAGTTCAAATACAATCACAGGATCTAACCCATATATATATTCATTTTTAATCTTAACGTTATTGACCAGAAAATAAAAATTGGCCGATAAATAATGGATTATTTCCTTTGAATTTCTTGAAATATGATTGAAATCACCAAAAAATGGAAAATACAATTAAATGTACAGCACAAGTCTGTCATATCAGCTACATAATGAGAACATCATTATGATTGTGTGCTCAGGACATGGATTTGAACGGTGAGACTTTACAATACTGTGCAAAAGTTAATTTATTTCAGTAATTCAACTTAAAAAGTGAAACTAATATATTATATAGACTCATTACATGCAAAGTGAGATATTTCAAGCCTTTATTTGTTATAATGATGATTATGGCTTACAGATGTGAAAACCCCAAATTCAAAATTAGAAATATTGTGAAAAGGTTTTCATATCTGTAATCACAATTATAACAAATAAAGGCTTGAAATATCTCACTTTGCATGTAACGAGTCTATATAATATATTAGTTTCACCTTTTAAGTTGAATTACTGAAATTGCACAATGTTCAAATTTTGCGAGTTTCACCAAGAATCATCGGTTATCTGTAATTTTTTCACATCGGTGCATCCCTAACAATCCCCAGCACACATTACTGTTGACAGCTGAAGCACACTCACTTGATGGCAGAGTTGAGCACCAGGATCTCGTCTCTCAGTCTCTGGGCCTCCTCATGGAGCTGAGCTCTCTCCTGCTGCATCTTACTGATGTACTCCGCTGTCTTCTGCAGGGTGGTGGCCTTACTGATCTGAGACCAGTGGGAACGAGAGTGCAAGCGTTAGGCTGAGGTGGAGGAAGAACGACTGAAGATAGTGAACCCTACGAGACTGTAGTCGTCTCTGTATGCGTTCAATCGGCTGAATGACTTCAATAACGGTAAAACTCTATTTCCAAAAAAGTAGAGTGCCCCTTTAAAGCTTAAAGGAGTAGTTCACTTTAAAAAAAACATTTGCTGATAATTTACTCACCCCCATGTCATCCAAGATGTCCATGTCTTTCTTTCTTCAGTCGAAAAGAACTGAAGGTTTTTGATGAAAACATTCCAGGATTTTCTCCATATAATGGTCTTCAATGGGGTCCAAACGGTTCAAGGTTCCAAAAGACAGTTTCAGTACAAACTGCAAACTGTTCAAAGGGTTTTAAACGATTCCAGACGATTAATAAGGGTCTTATCAAGCGAAACGATCGCTCATTAAACAAACGAATAATAAACGAGTTGACTCGGGAAAAGATTTGTTCATTTTGATGAACGAGTTTGAATAGGAGAGTCATCACACCCTAACCCTAACAATAACAGAGAAAGGCGACAATTTGAGCTTATAAAACTTAAAATTTGTTGTTTATTTTTTAAATGAGTGATCGTTTCGCTAGATAAGACCCTTATTCATAGTCTGGAATCATTTAAAGTCCTTTGAAGCTGCCCTGAAACTCTCATTTGGAGCTTGAACCGTTTGGTCCCCATTGAAGTCCATTATATGGAGAAAATCCTGGAATGTTTTCATACAAAAACCTTCATTTCTTTTCGACTGAAGAAAGAAAGACATGGACATCTTGAATGACATGGGGGCGAGTAAATTATCAGCAAAAGTTTTTTTTAAAGCGAACTACTCTAATGCTGGTCGCTACTCACTGCCATTATAAGGACAAGCGTGAGCGGCCAGAAAAAGAAAGAAGGACATGCGGCATTAGAACAACACCAGGGTGAGTAAATTATGACTTCGTTAACCCTAAAATGAAAATGATCCCTTTAATTTGCATGTTTGTTTTCAAAAATGAAAAGACAAGTGCACACTGAAAAGAAGCACGCACACTTGTTTTTCTCAAGCGCTGACTGATGTGGTCACTGAAGTGATTGTTACCTTTATACTCGGCTGTGAACTGAGAGTGGTCACCAGACTGTGAAGCGTAGTCAAAGCCGAGCTTGATGTTGAATCGTCTCTTCTGCTCAGCGGAAATGTGTGTGATGCGTCGCGTGTCTGTCTGTGAAACAACACGACATGAGCGACACAACATAAACCTACATGGTTATAAAACAAACGGGATTTGTGATTTTACTCTCGTGGCTTTTCCAGGTAACTCCTCCGCGTTTTCTCCGGTGGATTCGTAGGTGACGTCTGCCCCATGTTTCCTGAAAAAGTAACTAAAATACACAAGACATTTGTAGGGAAGCTTATTTCAACCACGGCATAAAACAAATTAAAAATACACTCACCGGCCACTTTATTAGGTACACCTGTCCAACTGCTCGTTAACACTTAATTTCTTAGCAGCCAATCACATGGCGGCAACTCAGTGCATTTAGGCATGTAGACATGGTCAAGACAATCTCCTGCAGTTCAAACCGAGCATCAGTATGGGGAAGAAAGGTGATTTGAGTGACTTTGAACGTGGCATGATTGTTGGTGCCAGAAGGGCTGGTCTGAGTATTTCAGGAACTGCTAATCTACTGGGATTTTCACGCACAACCATCTCTAGGGTTTACAGAGAATGGTTCGAAAAAGAAAAAACATCCGGTGAGCGGCAGTTCTGTGGGCGGAAATGCCTTGTTGATGCCAGAGGTCAGAGGAGAATGGCCAGACTGGTTCGAGCTGATAGAAGGGCAACAGTGACTCAAATAACCACCCGTTACAACCAAGGTGGGCAGAAGAGCATCTCTGAATGCACAGTACGTCGAACTTTGAGGCAGATGGGCTACAGCAGCAGAAGACCACACCGGGTGCCACTCCTTTCAGCTAAGAACAGGAAACTGAGGCTACAATTTGCACAAGCTCATCGAAATTGGACAATAGAAGATTGGAAAAACGTTGCCTGGTCTGATGAGTCTCGATTTCTGCTGCGACATTCGGATGGTAGGGTCAGAATTTGGCGTCTACAACATGAAAGCATGGATCCATCCTGCCTTGTATCAACGGTTCAGGCTGGTGGTGGTGGTGTCATGGTGTGGGGAATATTTTCTTGGCACTCTTTGGGCCCCTTGGTACCAATTGAGCATCGTTGCAACGCCACAGCCTACCTGAGTATTGTTGCTGACCATGTCCATCCCTTTATGACCACAATGTACCCAACTTCTGATGGCTACTTTCAGCAGGATAATGCGCCATGTCATAAAGCTGGAATCATCTCAGACTGGTTTCTTGAACATGACAATGAGTTCGCTGTACTCAAATGGCCTCCACAGTCACCAGATCTCAATCCAATAGAGCATCTTTGGGATGTGGTGGAACGGGAGATTCGCATCATGGATGTGCAGCCGGCAAATCTGCGGCAACTGTGTGATGCCATCATGTCAATATGGACCAAACTCCCTGAGGAATGCTTCCAGCACCTTGTTGAATCTATGCCACGAAGAATTGAGGCAGTTCTGAAGGCAAAAGGGGGTCCAACCCGTTACTCAGCATGGGGTACCTAATAAAGTGGCCGGTGAGTGTATAATCACGACTTTTTCGGTAACACTTTTTCTTTACTTTTGAGTTATTATCGGTGATAAAAATATTGATGGAAACGCTGTCATTTTGAAATATTTTTTTAATTGACATTTAGAAAATATCACAAACGTTTTGCGCAAATTGGTAATGGAAATACAGCTAGTGTACTGTAGACAGCATCAGTCATTTTAATGCTTTTGATGCGACACACATCTAGTGAAGGCAAATGCCAACCGTTAAGCGACTAAACGGCAGTGGGCGGGGCCTGTGGTGTATTGATGTATAACTATTCGCTGATATCTTGCTCTGGAGGCGGGGATATGCAAATGTATTTGCCTGTGTGACATCACAGATTCCACAATATCAAAATTAGCTGTTTAAGCTTGATTACATAAATGCTTTGTTTATAAGGAGGAGGATGGTAATGATGATGAAACTTGCAGGATGTTTTAAGGGTACAAAGACCTCTTATCTGTCAAAAGATATATTTGATTTCTCATGTCATGACCCCTTTGACTTGTTCTTTTTATTCCACAAACTTCCATACATTTCATTACTTTTGAAATAAAACACAATGCTTGAGATATTATGTGGTTGTAAATATACTGAAACTGTGTGACGAGATGCATTAAAACCACACAAACCAACACACCTGTTAAACTGGTCCTGTCACTTGCGTGCAGTTGAACCGGGGAGAGTTTTTCTGTTTTGGGGATGAGAAGTGGCGTTTGTTGCGTGAGCAGAGATGAAATGGTGTTTCCCTGCGAGGAGCCGCTGTGGCCTGACATGTGTAACGGTGACAGAGGAGCGATGGCAGGAGAGGACCAGGGGGCATTGTGGGAAATCTGTGATCCTCCATGACTGCTGCTTTTTGGCTGTTATGAAAAAAAAAAGCATTTTTATATTCTTATCATCCAAGATATGAAGCGTTATCTGACATCATGTGTTTGGTTATTCATTATATACGTTATACATGTACTTTGTCGGTGACCATTTGTGCTTATAAAACTTAAACTTTATTTATTTTATTTTTTTAAATGAGCGATCGTTTCGCTTGATAAGACCCTTATTCATCATTTGGAATCATTTAAAGCCCTTTGAACAGTTTGCAGTTTGAACTGAAACTGTCTTTTGGACCTTGAACCGTTTGGTCCCCATTGAAGTCCATTATATGGAGAAAATCCTGGAATGTTTTCATCAAAAACCTTCATTTCTTTTTGACTGAAGAAAGAAAGACATGGACATCTTGGATGACATGGGGGTAAGTAAATTATCAGCAAAAGATTGTCCGTGGATTCGCCTGTATTTACTGTTGAAAATGGAAACGTCTTTAGACATGGAAAATCAAGTTTACTATCGATTCAATGAACACTTGTGTCTCAAAAATCGAACAGGATTTTTTCACAAAAGTGACAGCCCTACAATGTGGTTGTATTATTTGTTTTAACATGTGCTGTAAAGGTTTTATTGAGCAATCAGAGGATCTTACCGGAGAGATGGGTGATGTTGGTCTGTGGCCTTTTAATCCCGTTGAAGGAGCATCAAAACTCAATGATGTTTTTCCTAGAGATATAAAAAATATTTTAGTACATGTACACTGCCGTTCAAATGTTTGGAATTGGGAAGTTTTTATAAAGAAGTATTTTATACTCACCAAGGCTGCATTTATTTGATTAAAAATACAACAAATAAACAGTAATACTGTTAAATATGATCACAATTTAATATAATGGTTTTCTATTTGAATATCTTTTAAAATATAATTTATTCCTGTGATCACAGCTGACTTTTCAGCATCATTACTCCAGTCTTCAGTGTCACATGATCCATCAGAAATCACTCTAATATGATGATTTAATGCTCAGAAAACATTTATGATTATTATCCATGTTGAAACAGTTTTGCTGCTTCATATTTTTGTGGAAACTGAGATGAAGTGTCTTTTCAGGATTCTTTGATGAGCAGAAAGTTCAAAAGAACAGAATTTATTTGAAATATAATATTTTGTAACATTATAAATGTTCTTACTGCAACTTTAATGCATCCTTAACGAATAAAACTATTGATTTATTTTATTTCCCAATGGAAAAAAAATTACTTTCTATTCAAAGTATCCTGGAAAAAAATGTTTTCAACATTGATAATTATAATAAATGTTTACTGATCATCAGATCCTCATATTAGAGTGATTTCTGAAGGATCATGTGACACTGAAGACTGGAGTAATGATGCTGAAAATACAGCTTTGATCAGCAGGAATAAATTACAAATAACAAAATTAGTTTTTTTTAATCATATAAATGCAGCTTTGGTGAACACAAGACGGTTCATATAAGCTTTGATTGTTTTGAACATGCTAAATTCTTTTGAACGTTAAAATACTCACTAAAAACAAATTCAATAATGCCAAGCCGAAAAAAAAAAAAATACATACGCTCATGAGATCTGGCAGAGAAGCAGATTGGCCAGGCAGCTCGTCTGAGTGGGCGGGGCTACAGATGAGGTCATCGCCATGGCAACCAATGGGGCTCCTCCAGTCTTGTGTTTGTGCTTCCCCCTGCCAGAAGCCACGCCCACTTGTTGTGGCACAGAGAAGCAGTGAGGAGAACGCCCGGGCGGCTGAGACACGCTTACGGGCTCGTAACTCAAAGTCATGCAGGTGGGAGACGGAAACATCTCAGCGACACTGGAGTATCCGTGTCCATGCTGGGCTTCCGATGGGATCGCGCTCATGGCCGAGCCGGTGTGTGTGATAACCGTGGACGTGGTCTCTGATTGGCTGGATGCATATCTGTGTCGAGACAGGTTGCCGGGTAAGGATTTTCCTGAGTGATCTCAGTGTTGAACGACGTCTGCTGAGTGTACGGGGTCATGCCGGACGAGAGGTTCAGAGAGGGATGGAAGTCACCGATGTATTCTCCTGTGTGACCTTTGAACTTAGGATCTGAGGGTTCAGGACTGGGGTTGAAGGTCATGTTTGGGGTCTGGCGAGGATAACTGGGTCCAGAAAGGTTTACAGATGAGGACGGCTGGGATGAGTTTTCGGCGGAGAGAGGAGGCTACACATGAAAACAAACAAAAGTGACATTATTTGAGGAAGTTTGTGCCTTAATAAAATTCAATTTTAAAAATTCACATTTCAAAATCAAAATGTTTCAATAAACAAAATTCGTTAGGGCTGTGCAAAGATTAATTGCAATTAATCGCACCCAAAATAAAAGTTTGTGTTTACATAATATATGTGTGTGTGCTGTGTATAATTATTTTGCATATATAAATACATATATATGAATTATTTGCACGTAAATATTGTAAATATATAAAAATACATTATTTATATTATATATACATATTTTAACCACATTTTCTTAAATATATACATGCATGTGTGTGCATTTATATATACAAAATAATTATACACAGCACACACAAATTTATAAATGAAAACACAAACTATTATTTTGGATGCGATTTATCACAATTAATTAGGTTAATAGTCTAAAGCACAGCACAAATTTCAACAGCAAAATGTTTAAATAAATAAATATTGAAATATAATATTTTTAAAATAATTTAATTTAATTCTTAATATATATATATATATATATATATATTTTTTTTATTTTAATGTTGAAAAGTATACTATGCTTATATCCATGTTAATAAAATATAATTAATATAATACAATATAATAATTAGCATGGTTAAAAGAGTGGTGCACATTTCAATATTAAAATCTAAAAAATAAAATACATAAAATTAAAATATTTTAAGATATATATATAAAAAAGTGAAACTCAAAAAAATTGAATATCGTGCAATTTCAGAAATTCAACTTAAAAGTTGAAACGTTAAAAGGTGCAAAGTGAGATATTTTAAGCCTTTATTTGTTATAATTTTGATGATTATGGATTACAACTTATGAAAACCCCAAATTCAAAATTAGAATATTGTGAAAAGGTTTTCACATACACACACACACACACACACACACATATCATATACATATACATATATATATATATATATATATATATATATATACATATATATATACATATATATATATATATCATATATATATATATATATATACATATATATATATATTATTAATCAGTGGCATATGAAATATGGCAGATTAGTTTTTTTAAATGTTGATGACATAAGTGGTTTTATCCAAGACCACTAACAAGTGTGTTGTTGAACAGTGCATCGGTGCGCACCTGTGTGAGCAGGGGTCCGGTGTGTATCATCTGACTGGTGATCGCAGAGGAAGGAGTCGACAGAAACGCCCCGCTGGACGCACTCTCGAAGAAGCTGCAGTCTGAGTAACCCACGTGCTCCGGCGCCGGCCGCGCAAACTCATGAAGATATCTACAAAACAAGATGAGAACACGGGTCATCGGACAGTTTAGGATTTTTCCATTCAATTCACATTTATTCACAACACACATCGTTTCAAAACAGCTTTACAGAAATTACATGAGTCCATATTACAATTTACAGTCTGTTCGAAGTTATGTATTTCAGAAATGTACATAAGTCACAGTTAGCAAAAAAGGTATTAATTTTAACGATGTTAAAATTGAATGCAGAAACAATGAGCAAACAATTGTTTGTTAACAAGTGATTACGACATTTAAAATCTTGCTACTTTTAAAAAATAAATCTGATAAATCAAGCATCACTACTACCTGCATATACTTACGGCTAATGAGCTAAAACACTCCGAACACAAAATAAATTCGCAAGCATTACTCACATTTTCTTCAGAAATATCCACTTCTAATGAAGAGACACACTAAATAGCATGAGAAGCTTCTACTCTGTCTCCACTACAAGCAAGTGTCCATGCAACATCATGCTTTAGTCTCTCGCAGTATCTAAACTATTGCCCTAGTCCTGCCAAACCCACACGCAACCAATCATAGTGCCGGCTAGGAAGGCATGTTCCACCTCGGATGATGTGGGCTTCATTCGGCCGTTTAATAACCGGGTCACATGACCTCGCGACCAGTGCTCACTCACACCCAGTGTTGACATCTGTGAGAAACCTGGCAGAGCCACAATGAGTGAGACGGACCGACAGCACAGCCTCGCTGACTGAGTCCTGCCAGCTGACCACAACACACACTGCCAGGAACATGACACACACACACACTGATGAAGTCCATTACAGAGGCCTTGATCCAAAAACATCCAGATACCTGCTAGTAGGGTTGTGCGTCTGCAATATCATATTTTACACACACACACACACACACACACAAACACACACTCACTCAAACACACACTCACTCACACACACACACACACACACTCACACACCCACACACTCAAACACACACTCACACACACACTCACTCAAACACTCACTCAAACACTCACTCAAACACACACACTCACTCACTCACTCACTCAAACACACACACTCAAACACACACACTCACACACACTCACTTACTCACACACAACTCACAAACACACACACTCACTCAAACACACACTCACACACACTCACACACTCACACACACACTCACTCACTCACTTACTCACGCACACTCACACACACACACTCACACAAAACTCACACACGCACTCACTCACTCACACACTCACTTACTCACACAAAACTCACAAACTCACACACACTCACTCACAAACTCACTCACTCACACACACACACTCACACACACGCACTCACTCACTTACTCAAACACACTCACTCACTCACACACACACACACATACACACAGTCAGTCCTGCCAGCTGACCACAGCAGACACTGCCAGAACATAACAGTCTCTCTCTCTACACACACACACACACACACACACACACTAGAAGTCCATTACAGAAGCCTTGGTCCAGAAAACATCCAGATATCTGCTATTATGGTTGTGTGTCTGCATTAATATCATATCACACACACACACACACACACGGTGGTGTTCCGTTCCTGAATGAATCAGCATTATTTTAATCAATGATTCAATGATCCCTTTATATGGAAAATATATTGAATGTAACTCGACACCCTTGCCTCATTTAGTATACACGGTTCTATGAATATGCAAATGAGCCCCGCCTCCACTCACTCACTCAGAGATCCACTGGTTGACGATCACACGTTGATCTGATTGGTCACAAGGTCGTTTGTGACGTCAGAAACACCAGCGATTTCAAGTCAGTTCCCATACATAAAAATGTAGATTGGTCTAATGTTTTACCTGATTAGTCTTAACTAACTGCTAATTACTCATACTAGTTCTTATGCAACTGACCCCAGATCAGTGATCCAGATCAACACGTTTATTTTAAGCAACTGTCACATTAGGGCTGTGCAATGTCACAATCACAATAAAATTGACGTATGAGTACATGCAATTTCCAAATCATAAAAAGCTGCAAAAAAAGCTTGTCAGTGCGCAAAAGATGTTCAATCAAAATAAGGCTGAGTTTAATTTCCTCCTGATGTGTTTTTGAACACTGAAACACTGCAATAAAAGTAAATATATTGCAATTAAAATGCCAAAAATCTTGTATTATATCCATATTGCTCAGCCCTATGGTATATTATTATTATTTACACCAACAGAAGATGAATTGGTACATGATTGACTCATGTTGTGCTAAAGTAAACTCTTCTGATCACATGCTGTCACTCCTTCACTACTTCCACTCTTTCACCTCTACACGACCCCTTCAATGAGGAAGTTATACAATAGTAGTCATCAACACTACTTGGAAACAAAGTATCTACAAGTAAACAGTAAATTTGCCACCTATTTTATTTTTTTTGCATTTCTAATTAATACAAATTCTGTAGCACTTCATTACGTTACACATACTTACCATAGCAATAACTGTAAATTATGAATATTATATGCAACTGACCCTCAACTAAACCCTAATCCTATCCTAACTCCATAGTAAGAACATGTAGTTAATTAATATCACTCCGAACTTGAATATATAATCACACTAGGGATGCACGATATATCGGCCACCATATCGGTATCGGCCGATATTTGTTCATTTTTAATGTTATCGTTATCGGCCTGGTAAGAAAATGTGGCCGATATATTAAAGCCGATAAATAATGTATTATTCCCTTCAGCTGAGACACTTGTTGAGCACTGTTTATGTTTTTGAATTTCTTGAAATATGATTGAAATCTCTTCAAAAAATTTAAAATACAGTTCGGTACAACATGTGCAGTGCAAATCTGTCATATCGGCTACATAACACTATAATGAGAACATCATTATAATCGTGCACTTGGGACATGGGTTTAATTGTGAGACTTGATTTTGTAACCAGGCTCTCAAAATTATACAAAAATTTGGATTTAAATTTATTCGGCCGATATATCGGTTATCGGCTTTCAAATATAAAGAATTATCGGTTATCGATTCGGCCAAAATTTTCATATCGGTGCATCCCTAAATCACACTGTAACAATGACACCTAAAAATAAAGTTTAACCACAAATTCTTTTAATTACCCTAAAGGGACATGGTGAAGGAAAAAAAATATAAGATGGGAGGATTTTTTTATTGTTGTCTTTTTACAATTATTGTCTAGTGCAAATATTTTGCGTTTTCACCAAGAAACACACAAACGTTCTCGGAGGAAACGCAAAAGCATTAAAATACTTTTTCATCACCATTTCCCTTTATTTATTATACATGTTCATATTAATCACTAAAAATAATTCAAAAATAGTATATGATATATTCAATATGAGTCACTATATTCAGTTTGAATTTCGTATTAACATTCAGTTACAGATAAAACGTATTGTTCATAAATATCAATCAATTTACTAATATTAAACAATGATTGAATTTTCTTAATTGAGTTATTTAATTATATTATTTATATATCTTTATAAATAAGAATTTATGATAATATACTGTATTATGACATTATTATATTATGATACATATTTAATTTTATGAGTTAATGTGTTCAGTTATTTAATTATATATATTATTAACCGATAAAATGATTTGTTAATAAATATATTAATATGAAACAATTATTAATTTTTTTATTTACTTGTATATTAAAATATTAATAAATAATTTATAAAATAACTATTATATTATACATAGCATTTAATTTATTTTATTTATATATTCTATTTAATTTATATTAATTACATTAACATTAAAAACCATATTGTTCATGAATATGAATTAATATACTGAAAAATTATAGATTTAAAAAAAATTATATTAATGGCTATATTTAATTCCAATTATATTTCTTATTAGAGTAATAAAGCGGAGGATAATAAAGACTGATATCTGATGTTCATTAAACTCACCTGGTATGTCCATCAGGTCATCCAAACTGGGCTGCAGTGGAGTCAACCCAGGCTGGATCATGTCTGCATTACTGGTGTAAACTGAGACCACAGGAGAGAAACTGTAAGTGTGTGTGTGTGTTTGAAGGAGTTAGTGCATTTATTATTATAAGGTTCCTTGTTTTAGGGTGTGGTGTCCTTCCTGAATGCATTTTATAAACTCATGTGACTAAATTCTCCATCGCTAAAAGCTCTCATTTATGAAATCCTAAATTAAAACACTTTAAGGCAGGACAAAGATGATGTACCACTGAAAGATGCATTCTTAAATCAGCCTTTCAATAAAAAAGCTTAACACTAAGATACAGTGAAGAACTAAATTAATTTGTTCAGTCAAAGGAACTGTTTGAAATGTCAATGTTACTGAGATCCACAAAGCTATGCAAGTTTGTTTCCGCCTCAGAATAAAACAAAAAAATTGCTTTTTATCTCACAATTGTAAGTTTATTTCTCACAATTGCAAGATATAAAGTCAGAATTGCATGATAAAGTCGCAATTGCGAGATATAAACTTGCTGTTGCGTGTTATAAAGTCCAATTCAAAGGAAACAAAGACTTTTTCCTCAATTGCATATTTATATCTCACAATTCTGATGTTATAACACGCAATTGCAACTTTATATCACGCAATTCTATCTGTAAACTCGCATAAAAAGATAAAAAGTCGCGATCACCTTTTTTATTTTTTATTCTGTGACGAAAACAAGCTTCCACACAAAGCTGATCTTGCATAAAAGCGCTTAGAAAATAGTTCATATAATATAAAAAATATGGTTATAATTTAATTTAATTACATGGCATTTCAAACCTGTACAGCTTTCTTTCTTCTGTGGAAAACGAAACGCTTTTTTCATATAATGAATTAAAAAAAATCCATAAAACTTTCAGAATTTCCCAAAAGCTTTGTTTCCATCCACCTATTTTTATGCACACCTTGGGAAATCACATTTAAAAATCAAATTTTTTTTTTTTACTTAGAATAATTTGATTTCTTTCGTTTTTCAAATTATAAAATTTTAAAAATGTTGTTTTTCAAGCAATAAGAACACGCCTTATCCAATTTGAAAAGAAAAAAAAAGATTTCTAAAGTGTAACATGAAAACCTGGTTCATCATGTCCTTGTTTTCGCGCTAGGAAAACCAACGTATTAACCTTATTTTACACCACGTATCCGTAACACGCCCACTCCACGACACTAGTTTCCGAGGGAAACACTGTATCCCTTCATGGACTCACTGTTTTGGCGCTCTCCCATCCAGGGACTGGGTTTCTGGGTCATGGTGAACAGCGTGTCTGAGATGTCCGACAGAAAGCAGTCCAAGTCAAACATGTGCACTTCCTCTGATGCCGTCTCCGGCTCTGGATAAATCTGGCTAGTCCACTTCTCCAGTCCTGTCCTGCTGATCGGACTCTGTGGAGAACACACATGATTAGAGGGATCGTAACACTAAGAGCAACAGGAATATTAAAGGGTTAGTTCAATGAATGAAAGTCAAAACCCCATTTTTAGTCATAGCTAGAAACAAATCCTGGTCAAATAGGTTATATGGGCAATTATGTAGAATTGGTTCAAAGTTAGAGTTGGAAACATCTTGAAAAGAAAATTATTTTTCCATATAAAGTATTATTATTAAAGTAGGCCAATAAATTTTATCACACATATTTCAAAGTTAAGAATTCATTATTTTGATATGTGCATTCATTGCATTGCTTGATCAAACACCACTGATACATGTTTCCACTTTTAAAAGTGTATGTAAAAAATATAAATATATATTTTTAATATTTAGACATACAACCGTGTGTACGTGAAAACCTGCTCAAAATTCCCTTTATAAATCCCAGTCAGCAGAAGATTGTGCGCCCCGAAATATCCATATATGAGCTTACGATCCTCATCTGCATCTCATTTGCATATGCATATTCATCCGCGTGATACCATGTTTAACTGTACAAGACATTAGGAAAATATGAGATACGAATGTGCCGTCACATTACATTGGTAAAAATCATTTAGTAGCCGATCCTTGCCTCGTTTTCGAATAAATACATCAAATAGTATAAAATACATTTCAGAGAAAGCGTTTCTCAATCTTTCCCACTAGCCAAATAGTGTTTTAAAATTGCTTTATATTTTGAATTGAAAGAGATATGCCTTATTGTGAATTATTGAACATTATTTGCATGAAAATATACACACTCTGAAAAATGCAGGGTTGTTTTAACCCAATTTTGGGTCAAATATGGACAAACTCAAACATTGGGTTTAAAAATATAATTAAAAAATGTAATCCAATGGCTGAAAAAACCAAATTGGATAGTTAGGCTATTATAAAACATTAAAAAAGCATGCCACAGGAATAGTGTTTCAGCACATCATAGCACATAATAGTATTAATATTAACAAAAATATACACACTGAAAAATGCTGGGTTGTTTTAACTCAAGTTTGGGTCAAATATGGAGAAACCTAAACGTTGGGTTAAGTTTTTATTTAAGTGTTTTGCCAAATGGTTGTGTTTGTCCATATTTGACCCAAATTTAGGTTAAAACACCCCAGCATTTTTTTGAGTGTAACATCAAGCGAACACTTTCCTCCAGCAACCGGTACCCTATAATTAGCAAATGATTACGATCCAATTATCCAATCATTTCTTTTGCTCGTTAAAGGAGTAGTAGTGCTGGTTATTTACTGACCCCCATGTCATCCAAGATGTCCATGTCTTTCTATCTTCAGTCGAAAAGAAATGAAGGTTTTTGATGAAAACATTCCAGGTTTTTTTCCATATAATGGACTTCAATGGGGTCCAAACGATTCAAGGTCCAAATGAGAGTTTCAGAGCAGCTTCAAAGGGCTTTAAACGACACAGACGATGAATAAGGGTCTTATCAAGCGAAATGATCGCTCATTTCAAAAAGATATAAAAAAAGTTTAAGTTTTATAAGCTCAAATGCTCGTCTTGCTCTGTTCTGTGATGCGCGTTCGTGACTCTCCTGTCCGAACTCGTTCATCAAACTGAACGAATCTTTTTCGAGTCATGACTCGAAGGGTCCTTGATAAGACCTTAGGGTCCTTGATTCATCATCTGGTGTTGTTTAAAGCCCTTTGAAGCTGCACTGAAACTCTCATTTGGACCTTGAACCGTTTGGACCCCATTGAAGTCCATTATATGGAGAAAATCCTGGAATGTTTTCATCAAAAACCTTAATTTCTTTTCGACTGAAGAAAGAAAGACATGGACATCTTAGATGACATGGGGGTGAGTAAATTATCAGTTTTTTAAAGTGAACTACTCCTTTAACTCAGATATACGTCACAACAGGGAAGAAAAGACGGCCACAGTTCACATTTCATGCCAACTTCATCCAATCCAACCTGGTCTAGAAGACATCAGCTATTAATTATTTCAGAAATTTTACATTTCAAATTTTTTTGCACTGATGAATCATTCACAATAAACCCAGAAACACGCATTACGATAGCAAACTGTTGATGTTGACTTAAGCACAAATTTCCAAAGCGGTTACACACTCAGATCTGACATCTTACTCACGGATTTCATTGGGAGAATCGCATCTGCATGTGTTATACGTGGAGAGTCTTGCTGATATTTCTGCTGATGTTCGGCATATTTATAATAAAATCCCCATCAGACGACAGCGTCAATGATTACGTCTTCCTGAGAACTACCTACGTTCTGTCTTACGCACAAAGGTGGCAGATTATAGTATTGGTTTGTGAGCAGGATTGATGTGTGTGTCCATACGTGTGAGGTGTTAACGACAACTAGCGTGTAATAGACAGGAACCCGGCCCGATCCCATTATGCTTTCATTTCTCAGTCGTTTTCCCCAGGTTTCTCCGTATCATTGAGGGACGAGCGGGTCTTTTGTTCCTGACCCAGTTCCCGCGGTCACACACTCACGTGTGGAGGACAAACGCAAACCCACTGCCTTCTAATGGCCCGATGACACACTGCACCTCAACACCAGACGCTGCGGGGTAAACTGGGACACGCGTAGGGCCTAGCTGTAAAACACATGGTTTAAAACTTTCCAAACATGCCAGGTTAAACTCGAAAAATGACAATATGGTGCAAAAGTTCAGAAATTCAACTTAAAATGTGAAACTAATATATGATATAGACTCGTTACATGCAAAGTGAGATATTTCAAGCCTTTATTTGTTATAATTTTGATTACAGATATGAAAACCTTTTCACAATATTCTAATAAATTTGGGGTTTTCATATCTGTAAGCCATAATCATCACAATTATAACAAATAAAGGCTTGAAATATCTCACTTTGCATGTAATGAGTCTTGCATAATTTTTTATTAGATCAGATAACGTTTTAATCTGTCATATGGTCATGTTACAATGTGCTCCGGTTAGAGAACATTCAAATTTTGCAATCGAATGTTCTCTAGAAATTAGACCAATTTCTAGAGAAAAAAAAACATTTTAAAAACTTAGAGAACATATACAGATACATATATAAACACATTTACATACACATACATATACACACACATACACACATAAGTGTAAAAGTTATTATTATTGTGTATCTTTTTTGTTGTCACACTACTTTGCTTGAAATAAATAAATAAATAAATAAATAAATAATAATAATAAATAATTTCTTATATACAAAAAAAAAAAACACACACATATTAAATAGAACCATCAAGATAAAAGCATAAAATATTATCATACTAAGATTGACATCTGAGCCATTTTTCAGTGCCATCTTAAAACCTACTAAACTTCTGATCATCTTTAGATTTCCTGGCAACCACAAGCTTGTTGCTACATACAAAAAGGACTCTTTACCGAAATTACTCTTAACTCTAGGAGGTACAAAATCAGTCGAGCTGCCCCTGGTGGAGTAGCTGTGAACATCTCTCACTTTATTAAAATAATTAATCAAATATTTGGGGACCACCCCATGCACAGGTGAATCTTGAGAAACTCGATCTTCTACTTTTAACCACCTAATATTCTCAAAATGAGAAATATCAAGATGAGATCTCATGGGGAGGTTCAAAATAAGCCTTATAACCCTATTTTGAGTTGATGTTTCAGGTGCTTTAAAGGGATAGTTCACTTTGAAATTAATTTTTAATATGTTTTATCTTACCTCAAGGGCATCCAAGATGTAGATGTCTTTGTTTCCACAGTATTTTCAATTTTGATATTTTTAGGTCAAACCGTTCTTGTCAGTCATATAATGCAGGTCTATGGTCACCACCTCAAAGAGCATGCACAGACAAGTCCAAATTAAACATAATTTAATGACTCGTAAATGTAAGTACACATAGATGGCCTAAGACACGAAACGAGCGGTTTGTGTGAGAAACGAACAGAATTTATATCGTTTTTACCTCGTGTAATCACAGCCACAAAGTTGCCCGTGCCCTCCGATCACTTGGACGTGGCTGTGGTTACAAGAGGTTAAAAACAATATAAATACTGTTCGTTTTCTCACACAAACCGCTCGTTTCGGTGTCTTAGGCCATCAATGTGTACTTACATTTACGAGTCATTCAATCATGTTTAATCTGGACTTGCTCTGTGCATGTTCTTTGAGGTGGTGACAATAGACCTGCATTATATGACTGACAAGAACGGTTTGACCTAAAAATATCAAAATTGAAAATACTGTGGAAACAAAGACACCTACATCTTGGATGCCCTTGAGGTAAGATGAAACATTCAAAAATTAATTTCAAAGTGAACTATCCCTTTAAGACACTGCTATGCCAGAGCAACACGCGTAATCAAAATAAGGCTGAATTAGAGCAATTGCAAGAGTTAACATTGCTCTTTTGTCCAAAAACTTAGAGATTATGGACAAAAAAAAAACATACTCTTTGATTTGAGCACCTTTTGCGCTTGGCCCACTCCAAGTGGCAGTCCAGCACACATCCAAGGTCACTAACTGAGTCCTTTACATTAATCTCACTATCTCCAACTAAAACCTTAAAACCAGGGAACTTCTCAGTTTTATTTTTGACCCAAACAGTATGGCTTCTGTTTTCCCTAAGTGAAGTGATCGCTTATTGTCTGACATCCACCTGCTGACTTTTGATAGTAATACACTAAGAGTTCTTTCAACTATGTTTTTATCTTTATGTGAAACCAATAACGCAGAATCATCTGCATATAAAAAGTCCACATGAACATACAGACTTAAGGTCATTTATATACAGAATGAAAAAAAGTGGGCCTAAGACACTCCCTTTGAGGAACCCCACATTCTATATATTGTGGTTGAGACATTGTTCCTCCAGTATCCACCGCCTGCTTCCTATCCTTCAGATAATTCCTCACCCATCTGACTGCTGTCATTAAAACCAATGGCTTTTAACTGTCACTTGCCTGTATACGGGCAACCTAACTTTACTTCACTATATTACTATTAAATCATAATCTAGTCATGACAAACTATATATCGTTGGAAATGTCTAAGACTCCTAAATAGATATTTTAGCGCTGTTTTTTCTTACAAATTACAGAATGGAACAGTAATATATGAATTTATGACAAGAGTGCGCCTCAAAAAATCTACGTCATTACAGGAGTTTCTGACCTTTGTCACAAAAAGTCGACGCACAGACTTTTAATAATTGAAACTTTGGTTTTTAGTGCTAAAAGTTCATAATAAAACATAATTAGTATTTGTCAATAAAAAAATATACAATTTTATTTTAAAAAGTAAGGTAAGAAGTCCTCTAAAAAGTATAATATATTATATATATATAAATATAACATTTTTTTACTATTATTATATCACATATTTTAGTAGTTACTCATAAATTAGGTGTTGATTTGAAAGCTTACGAACTCAGAATTCATCCTGTGAAAACCGTTTTGAAATTAGACGTTGTGTTACCATACAAACGGTATTTTTAATTCAGGCCCCTCCCCTTTTGGGCATCATCTTTCATAATTTAATATCAAAACCTTTTCTAATCTTGACAAAACACATATTGTCAGAAAGGTCTGAGTCTCAAGGTTCCATATTTAGTGACAGATGTGATATTTGGATAGAAATTTATTAATTTGTTATGGCAGAATGCATACAATTAAATTCAATGGAATTCAATGGCACCCGGTGGCTATTTTTGGTATAATCGCCTAAACAAAATCTCATGGGAACTTCAATTTTTGTGATATCAACTTTAAATTTGGAACATAACTAGGTTAGATATATAGCTTTCATTTTATAGTAATTTTATTGTAAAACATATTTTGAAAAATATTTATTTCATATTAAAAAATATATATTAATAAAGTATATTTGATTTACTGTAAATTATAACTTCCATAACATACTTTAATTTTTTGAAGTGCTTTCACTTCAGTAATAATCTGCTGATTGTTTTTTTTTTTTCAAACAATACCAAACTTGTGTATATATTCCAAAGCATTCTTGAATTACAACCATTTAAGTTTGTATAGTGCATTTTAATGTCAATTATCAAAAAGGGGGGTGACAGGTAAAGGGTTAATTTAATAATGTTTTCATAACTTAGCAAAACATTTTAGAGTGTTTTTGTTAAAATAACTATAATTTTCAGCATCATTACTCCAGTATTCAGTGTCACATGATCCTTCAGAAATCATTTATGATTATTATCAGTGTTAAAAACATATTTTAGGATTTGTGATGAATAGAGAGAACTGTTACTAACTTCCTTCCTGTCACTTTTAACCAATTTAATGCATCTTTTTTGTTTAAATCCGTCTGACCCGAGACCTTTGATCATTCGTGTACATTGTAAATACCTCAGTACAGTTATATATTATAAATATAACAGCCATTCAGTGCCACGGCACAGTATTATCTGCAAGCGTCAGCACGTTTATAGAAAAGCGAGGACTAATAAAAATGCATTTAAAAGAAGTGCAGTGGATTCCCATCTTGCAGAATGTGGGTCAGATTTGATTAACGCTGTTAGAAGCACCGAATGAGCGTTTCTTTGCCGGCCTCGTCTAACAGAAGGAAAGATTAGCACTTTAGTCACTAAAAGCAATCAAATCACTCATTTCTCACCCTGTGACGCAAATAAACATGTGCATTCGCGTTTACTCACAAGGATGTTCTTTCTAGTTTTTCGGCTAAAAACTGAGGGGCGACTGTTAATAGAAATGCACTGTGCAAACATGACCTGCACCGCTAACCTACTAAAGTAAACACTACGCTACTCCAGAAGGTCAATGATTTACACCAGACCCATTACAGCTGTGCTACGGCCTATAGATGTGGAAGAGGCCTTACACACTTCACACACACTCCCAATAACAGGAGAAATCACAGGTGTGGCTGCGAACATGCAGGATCCAGAAGGTCTGGTGAAATCAACCAAATTTAGGAAACTTCCCCGGCTCAAATTTGTTAATATTTTTTGATTACACTTAATTTTAAGGTGTCATTGTTACAGTGTAATTACACAAAAATTTGAATATCGTGCAAAAGTTAGTTTATTTCAGTAATTCAATATATTATATAGACTCATTACGTGCAAAGTGAGATATTTCAAGCCTTTATTTGTTATAATTGTGATGATTATGGATTACAGATATGAAAACACCAAATTTAAAATTAGAATATTGTGAAAAGGTTTTTATATCCGTAATCCATGATCATCAAATAAAGGCTTGAAATATCTCACTTTGCATGTAATGAGTCTTTATAATATATTAGTTTCACCTTTTTAAGTTGAATTTTGCACGATATTCTCATTTTTAGAGTTTTATCTGTATATTGAAGTGATGTTAATTAACTACATGCACTTAAAATAGGGTTAAGGTAGGATTTGGTTGAGGGTTAGTTGCATGTAATTATGCATAATTTACTGTTATTAATGGTACATACATGTAACATGTCGTTCGCCTTTCTAAAATAATTGCCCATGTCATTTTTTTCAGGTTTCTCAGAAAACACAAAAAATTGAACCAATAATTGAATATATGAAATTTATTGATAATGTCACTCAAAAAGGTTAGGGTTATGACATAAGATGACTATTGGCATCCTAGTAAAAATTGCCTCCTTAGTAAAAGTCTCATTGTCTTCTGACTTAGGCAAAATAAAAGTCACACTCTTGCCATAGGCCATTACACTACGAGGGTAGAAATGCATGAAATGGGTGAGTTTATCACAGGAGGCTTTCATCGCCTCTTTAGTGTTACCTATTTTTTTCTGTAGAAAGACAAACATATAGTGATGAAAGCCAAATTATTAAATGTCAGGGGTTAAATTAAATTACAGGGGTGTAAAAGTGAGTTTAGAAAGATGGCAGCATCATTATTTTAACTTTACACAGAGATTGATAGGTATATTAGTAAAATCTGTTGACTTTAGCTATCTTTGTTGCATTATATGCCAACGACGACAATTTAAAAAAAGGCAAAATGCACTTCTTGTGGTTTTTGCCTCAAGTTTGTATGCCTGTAACTCAAGAAGTATTAAATATATCTCAATATCCTTTTAGATTCTGGTTCTTAACACACTTCCTATTGGTATCTTTATTTTAAAGGCCGTCGATGGTTCAATCTCAGAGCTATGGACATGTCAAATGTGGCCCCGTGAGTAATTTGTACACATTTTTAAGAGGGTCACTTCAGATACTTGTTTTCTTTTAAGAGCAATATCTGAAGAACTAATAATGTTAAAACTAGAAATGAAACTCAACCATTGTGATTTTTGCATGACCTGTGACACCGGACGCAACTGAAAAAAACATTTATTGCGTTAACACGGTGGGAAAGTTCCTCTGTGATCTTACCTTCTGTAGCATGCTCAGCAGATCTTTGTTCTTCTGAAGCTAAAAAATAAAGCAAAATAAAATAAATCAGAAATAGCAGTGCTTTACAATCCTACTGGAGATTACAAATCAGACAGGAACTGGTCTTAAAATGATGAATCGTATCTTATCTTAGTAATGGGTCAATTTTTAGGATCTGGTTTTGTTCACTTTTAGTAAGGGATTTAATGGGCTTTCCTGTGAATGTTGACCTTTGGGCTCTTGACCCAAAGTTGCTCTTACAGGGTTATGCAACAGTATCCCAACAGAGTGGGAAAAATGCAGTGTCTGTATGCTTAGTTCCTTCAGAAACACAACCGCAATACATATTTTGGTATTAAAGTCCCCCTGTGATGAAGTTTTTAATGTTGTTTATGTGTCTAAAAATGTTTAAATATGTCATTTTGGTTATCAAATAAAATAGTAATGGGCGCATTTCAGAAATCACTTAAACCTCTTTTGTGAGGATGTCTATAATCATGTCAGTCATTTTATGGTGGGATTATTGGGGTGATAAATCGATATATCATCCAGAATGAAAAATCAAACTCTAAGATTATCATACAACGATTGGCCAGTTAACAGAAAAGTTAAAGTGAAAACTCCTGAGAGCTTTCTGCTGTAGAACACTTTTAGTGAATATTGAGTAAAATATTAAATGCAAAATGAATTTTCAGCTATTTTATGAATTTTGCACGTGCTGTATTATATATTTTGGCATTATATTGGTCATTTTGGTATTTTTTCTATTCATGTCTGGACCTTTGATTATAGCATGAACTTGGTATACCATCCAGCACAATATCATACACAATTGACCCATTATATTCGGTCAGTTACTCACTCTTTTCTTATAGTAAATCCTCCATTTGTGATATTCTTTTTATCACCACCTCGAATCGATCTCTTCCAGTAGCTTCCCTCCAGAACAATCGCCTGTAAACGGCATAAATAAACACATTCATAATAAAATCTTCTACACTAAAATGCATTTGTGTCTTCAGGTCTGTCGTTGGGACTCACCTCGGGTTTGCCGTCGGGCATCCGGCTTCGAACCCTCCAGCGGCGTAACAAACCCACACACAGGGTTCTTCCTTTTCTCCACATCTAAAGCAATTTAACATTATATTTCATTTTTGTAGTTCATTATTCACACTGGATTTAGATTTATCGGCCAATATAACGGTTATCGGCTTTCAAATATAAAGAATTATCGGTATCAGACAAAATTTATCGGTGCATACCTATAGTTATAATAGTTTTTTTTTAAAGTGTAGGGCCCTATAAAATCCGTTTTATTCTTTCCCAAATTCCATTTTATTTTTTCCCAAATTCCGTTTTTTCCGTTTTAATTTTTGCAAATTCCGTTTTTTCCATTTTAATTTTTGGGAATTCATTTTTTTTTACCCTTTACTGTTATTTTAGTTGTAAAAAGAGTGTGCTTTTTATTCCGTGATCGCAGAAATTATAGGGCCCTAAAAGTGTATCAAAATATTATAAAGTTAGGTCTATTTTATTTGTAAAGCATTTTTCACAAAACACAATGTTTCAAGGCAGGCTTACAGAAAAACATGATGTCAATGTTTATGATATCTTCCCTTATCACCCTACGCGAGTTTACTGTATATATTAGGGATGCAGGATATATCGGCCACCATATCGGTATTGGCCGATATGTTCATTTTTAATTTTATCATCATTAGCCCATTAAAAAACATTTTGCTGATATATTAAAGCTGATAAATAATGGATTGTTTCCTTCAGCTGAGACTCTTCAGATGCGCACTGTTCAACATGATGGTTTTAAATTCCTTGAAATAAGATTGAAATAATTTTAAAAAAAGGAAAATACAGTAAAGTGCAAATCTGTCATATCGGCTACATAAAATTATCACAGAGAGAACATCATTATGATTGTGTGCTTGGTGCATACATTTTAATGGTGAGACTTTTTGTTTTTGTAATTAGGCTCTACAAAAATTATATAAAAATTTGGATTTAGATTATCAGCCAATATATTCGGTTATAGGTTTTTAAATATAAAGAATTATCGATATCGGACACAATTTTATCGGTGCATCCCTATAGTTTTTTAAATTAAAAAATAATATATTGTTTAAAGAACTGATCGCTGAAAAGATTATTTTTGGAAGCCAAACTGTGAAAAACAGTTTTGAAGAGTGTATCAAAATATTATAAAGTTAGGTCTATTTTATTTGTAAAGCATTTTTCACAAAACACAATGTTTCAAGGCAGATTTACAGAAAAACATGATGTCAATGTTTATAATATCATCATGCCTTATTTCGCAGATTAGAGCCGGGCGATAATATAGTTTACATTTTCAGAAGATGCAACCAATCAAGCTGTTGAGATTTGCTATATAGTATATATCACCCTACGCGAGTATACTGAATATATTAGGGATGCAGGATATATCGGCAACCATATCGGTATCAGGACGATATATGTTAATTTTTAATAAAATTATTATCAGTATTTTTAATATTATTTTAATATATTTCTATAAAAATGTATTTAGATTTATCTACAAATGTATCGGTTATCGGCTTCTCAATTTAAAATTATCGGTTCTCGGTATTAGCCAAAATTTTCATATCGGTGCATCCCTAGTTTATATGCGGATAAAGCTGGACGTACTAATGCACACAAATATATATAAAGAGCTGGATGATAACATAGTTACATAGTAACAGGCAGTTGAGATTTGTTATATAATATATATATATATATATATATCACTTTATGTGAGCATACTGTATATAATATGCAGAAAAAGTTGGATATACTGTATATATAGAGAGATGTGCAATAATACAATTTACATTTTGTGCTAAGATTTGCTATATAGCGAATACATACTGAAAGGATGTTCTACCAATTTACCAGTTTTGAGAAACACTTACATAAGAGAAATGATGTAATCTGTGAGTAACTAAGTAAATAAAGACTAGAAATGAGATTAGGAGACTCACACTGAATGAACCAGGCCCTCCAAATGCCGTTATTCAGCCGGATTTTATCCCTCCACAACAACCTCAAACCTTTGAAAGACTTCCACTTTGGAGACACAATCTTCCCACTGAGAAGAAACACAAATGCAATGCAATCAACACTTTAGATGCACCATAATGCTAGCCAAGTACAAACAACATAAATTAACTGAAATGTCAAATTTTTTTATGTTGTTTTTAGTATCAGAAACATATCACAGATTAAATTAACGATATACAAACAGAAGCCATGAAATCAGATCAAATTAAAATAATTATACAAAACAAGTACACATTAATAAACTTTGTTTGAGACAATGATATATGTGTCTTGGTGAATTTGCAAAATAATGGTGAAATCTTCCCTTTCACCCCGCTGGCTCTGTATAAACATGCTTTTTCCACCCAACAGGCACTTTAAACTGTGTTTGCAGACAGAATAATTTCATCAGTCTAATGCGGCGACACAGCTGCCCATTATCTGACGACACTTTACACCATTTACTGACGACTCTAGGGCACTTAATCTCGAAAAACAAGAGGCAAGTGAACTAAGAGTGTTGTGTTCACTCTGTTGCTAAGAGTCCAGTGAGAATGATTGCTTAAATGTGGGTTATGGCTTGAAGCCTGACAGATAAACAGCACTGATAGGACGTCACTGAGCTGAAAGATGTCAAATAAAGTCTTTCTTCTTCCTGTATATGCCCTTTAGGATATGCCTAAGTGCAGTTGTGTAGCAAAACAACAAGTGCAAAATATTTACTTATAATGTTAAATAATGATAATGATCCATAATGTATTGTTTCTTTCAGCTGAGACACTTCAGATGCGCACTATTCAACACGATAGTTTTAAATTCCTTAAAATATGATTTAAATCACTTTTCAAGTCTGTCATATCGGCTACATACAATTATATTGAGAACATCGTTATAATTGTGTGCTTGGGTTATGAATTTTAATGGTGAGACTTTTGTTTTTGTAATCAGGCTCTCAAAATTATACATAAAAATTGGGTTTGCGACTTTATTGGTTTATCGGCTTTCAAATATAAAGTATTATCGGTCTCGGCCAAAAATTGTAATATCGGTGCATCCCTAGTTAGAGATTTGTGCAAAACATTAAAGGGTTAGTTCACCCAAAAATGAAAATTGATTTGTACCTTTGACCCGACTCATGACGAGTGACCTCTGACCCGTACACATGACGAGTGACCTCAGACCTGACGAGTGACCTCTGACCCGACGCATGACGAGTGACCTCTGACCCGACACATGACGAGTGACCTCTGATCTGACGCATGACGAGTGACCTCAGACCTACGAGTGACTCTGACCGACACATGACGAGTGACCTCAGACCTGACGAGTGACCTCTGACCCGACACATGACGAGTGACCTCTGACCCGACACATGACGAGTGACCTCTGACCCGACACATGACGAGTGACCTCTGATCTGACGCATGACGAGTGACCTCATCGACCTGACGAGTGACGTCTGACCTGACGCATGATGAGTGACGGCTGACTCGAAGCATGACAAGTGACCTCAGACCTGACGAGTGACCTCTGACCTGACGCATGAGGAGTGACCTCTGACCTGACGCATGACGAGTGACCTCTGACCTGACGCATGATGAGTGACCTCTGACCCGATGCAAGACGAGTGACCTCTGACCTGACGCATGACGAGTGACCTCTGACCTAACGCATGACGAGTGACCTCTGACCTGACGAGTGACCTCTTACCTGGCGCATGACGAGTGACCTCTAACCCGATGCATGACGAGTGACATCAGACCTGACGAGTGACCTCTGACCTGACGCATGAAGAGTAACCACAGACCTGACGAGTGACCTCTGACCTGGCGCATGACGAGTGACCTCTAACCCGATGCATGACGAGTGACATCTAGACCTGACGAGTTACCTCTGACCTGACGCATGAAGAGTGACCTCAGACCTGACGAGTGACCTCTGACCTGACGCATGAAGAGTGACCTCTGACCTGACGCATGAAGAGTGACCTCAGACCTGACGAGTGACCTCTGACCTGACGCATGAATGAGTGACCTCAGACCTGACGAGTGACCTCTGACCTGACGCATGAAGAGTGACCTCAGACCTGACAAGTGACCTCGAGACCTGACGAGTGACCTCTGAACTGACGCATGACGAGTGACCTCTGACCCAACATTTTTCATTTTTGGGTGAACTAACCCTTTAACCCTAAATATGATCAATATAGTGACCCTTAACTTCTGTAGAACAAATGCTATCAGAGAATATTCACAGTGTTTTATGGTGATTTAGAAGATGTCTTAAAAACATCTTCTAAACATCTATTTGACAAACACTCTAAAATATGTCTTCCAGATGTAAACACACACATCAAATAGACGTCTCTGTGATGTACGTGTGCTATCAGGCTAGTCATAATGCTATTGTCATATGAGGTGATACCAGTAGATGATTTTGATAGCCTGACATGATATCTCGTTTGATTTGACGTCAGGTGAGGTCATTAGCATGTCATAAATCGCTTCTGCTGACTCACGGCCAAAGTCACACTGAGGTTGCATTACAATATATTACAAACAAGTTCACAAAGTCTGTCTGGTGCTATCATTAGCATACGGACACAGCAAAGAATAATCAATGCTTTAAGTAAAGACAACACTGCAAAACCTTAAAGATAAGTCTTTAAATTTAGGGAAATCATTTATTATAGATATTAGCATACTGACAAAAACACTTTACAAACAGGCTCAAAGCTTTTAATGGGCCAACATGTAAATCTAAAAAAGGTTTAAAGCAGGAAATGCGTCGATATACTGTAGTGAAATAAGACATTTAAGACTCTGGTCAGAGGTGAGACAGCTAAAAAATACAGCTCTGTCTGTGTGTTGCATCATGTGGGTGTGTATATTTTGGAGAAAGTGGTGTGGATTCCTCTGCCCTCGTTATTCTATAACTCTCACCTCGTTTGTCTTCCAACTCCTATCAAAGTCCAGAGGAGCTTTTTTTTTTACTCTCTCAAGGATTTCACAGCTGTTTCGGAAAGCAAGCCTGAGTGGTGAAACGTTATTAACTTGCATTAAAAATGTAATAATATATCACTAAGACCATTAGTAGTACATTCAAAGCTTTTTAATTCACTTATTTTCATACTAGTAGGGCCCTATAAAATCCGTTTTATTTTTTCCCCAAATTACATTTTATTTTTTCCCAAATTCCGTTTTTTCCGTTTTAATTTTTGCAAATTCCGTTTTTTCCATTTTAATTTTTGGGAAATCATTTTTTTTACCCTTTACTGTTATTTTAGTTGTAAAAAGAGTGTGCTTTTTATTCCGTGATCGCAGAAATTATAGGGCCCTATACTAGCATTACATCATTCTTATTCATGACTTGAGCTGATGGTATGACGATATATATCTAGCTATAAAATGCCTATCGTTAGAGATTTTGCTATTAGTGATGCACGATATTCTGGCCACCATATCGGTATCAACCGATATATGTTCATTTTTAATGTTAATAAGAAAATTTAGCCAATGTCTTAAAGCCGATAAATAATGTTTATTAAAATTATTTCCTTCAGCTGAGACTCTTCAGATGCGCACTGTTCACCATAACTTGAAATATGATTAAAATCACTTCAAAAAGAAAAATACGGTTAAGTGCAACACAAGTCTGTCATATAGGCTACATAAAATTAGCATAATTAATTAAGGAACATTATAATTGTGAGCTTGCGACATAGCTATTAATGTTGAGACTTTTGTTTGTAATCCGGCTCTTAAAAATTATATAAAAATTTGAATTTAGATTTATCGGCCAATATATCAGTTATCGGTTTTTATAAGAGCTATCGGTTATCGGTATTGGCCAAAATGTTTATATCGGTGCTGTCCCCATTGCTATATCGTGTATATTGCGGAATGTAAATATACACTTATCATATCACATCACTATTGACACTTCAATGATGAAATGCCTGATTGAGTTGATGTAAAAACGTATAATAAGCGCAATATCCTGAAAAGGTTGGGTGTGTCCAAATTTGACTGTTGAATCAACCGTTCTTGTTAAATAAACCTGAACCTGAAAAACTGTATTTGTCTTATTTTGTTTGTTTGCTGTTTATTAACAAAAATGAGATAACAAAATTGTGATATTTTGTTATCGTAAAATAAGAATTTGGTCATATCGCCCACCCCAATTCATGACAGTTAAAGTTGTGTTACTGAAAGCTTGCAATAAATATCACTAAAAGTGGATTATCTAAATAAAATTATGTATTAATTTACAAATAGTTTAACATGTAAACAGTGAGGTGAATTATACGTAACGTTAAGTTACTTGAATGGTACCGCTTATGTAAACATTTCAATGAGGCAGCAACTGTATAACGTTTTATGAGGTAAACATTTAAGTTAAATTAAAATTTGACTGCAGTTTGGATATTTTGTATCAATATAAACACTGTATTAGGTGAATTTCACTAAAAATATCAGTTACATTCGCTTTTTTACAGCAAACATTGCACTGAGGCGTTCAATTTATCTGTACTTTTAACTGATTTATGCTGATGTAAACATTGACATGAGGTGAAATTGTACTTAAGCTGTTTATAGTAAAGCAGATTGCAGTAAGGTAAATTAGAGTTAACGTTAAATGATAAGTTTGTTTTACCTGTATGCCAGTGTCATACATTCAAACAGGCGCGTGAGAGTTGGGTCGATGCTCAGTCGTCTCGAACTCAATGGACCGAAACTGTAGGTCTGGCAGTCCGGTTTAGTAACAGTGTCATAATTATCATAATAATTATAAAGAGCTGCGCTTCTCCTCCTGACTGAGTCGCTGTGAGGCGAGGAAACCATGAAATGCCCGCTGTGGATCACTTGAGACCGCCGGACTGATCCGAATCCCACTCCGGCGTCCACACTCTGGCAAGTGATCATCCGGATCCGAATCAGACTCTGAATCCGGTCCGATTTGATTGGGTTCTGCAGTTTCTGAGTACTCTGCTTTTGCCATAGTGTTATTCTCTGCTGTCACGCTGTTCAAATCAAAAGTAGTTCACTGAGAAAAACGCCATCTGAGTGAGTGAGGAGGCGCGTGCACGCTCAGCCCCACTGCAACTCAGTATGTAACAGGTTAAAGATCAAGCGTGACAGAGTAAAACTCACTGATTAAAACGCCGAATTGAGCTGTTTCAAACTCTCCAGAGCCCGCACAATTGCGTAAGACTTGATCTCTGTTGTGAGGCATCATGTTAGTAGATGCTATTATTAGAAAGAATCTATTTGATCTGTAAATATGTCCTGGTCTAGTAGAGGCGCGTGCACGCCATGTCGTAATAACCATAGACATCATATCGCTATATGATATCTATGGTAATAACACCGTAAACAAGACATTTTAACTTGTAAAAAATAGTCGTGTCCTCGCAGAGCTCGTAATTTAAATTGTGTAAGCTGGAAATCTTCTGAGCTCATATTTGTTGTACCACGTGACCGAATAAATAATATATTCGGAACCCTTTTTTAACTATTATTATTATTGAACGAGTATTTGAACTTTGAGCATCTTTTTTATTCACAGCATATCTTGTAAAACAGATCTGTGTATTGTTATATTTATTTTAAGGAAATATTCATTAAAAGTACTATATATTAGATAAATTACACTGTTTGTATAGTGTATACATTTTATACTGTTAAATAAAATATATTTAATGTAAACAAAAGGTCACGTTTTACAACTAATACAAAGCAATAAATAATAAATAAATAATCATACATTCATACATAATTAATACATTTATTTAAAAAAACAACGAAACAGACATTATGTGAAATGTAAATATTATCTTGCATGGTTTATCTATATTTATTTTTATATTATATTAATATTTGAATATTAATTGTTAATAATATTAATTTTAATATATTTGATATTTTATTTTTTTTAAAAATAACTTCTACAAAATGCTTACAAAAATAGAAACAATCTTAATAAAAAATAAGTGAAATTCACTTGAGTAAAAAAAATACTTTAAATTGAGTGAACAATATAAAAACTGTGAGTAAATAACTTTTGTAAAACCCGCTCGGAGAGATTACGGACTACAAATCCCATGAGCGCTGAAACCACGACCGGGTATATGTGACGTCAGCGGAAGGTTAAAAGTCGATGATTAGCGCCCATCCGCTTGGTTTGTTTGTGTTTTCCGTGTTTTCTCTGGGATTGTGTTCTGTGGAAGTGTTTAAGGTTCAGTAAGTATGGACGCGGTGCAGAGACACAGATCCATGTACAAAGGCACGACACCACCATGGAAAGAAACATACAGGAAGGTAAATGTCATGTTGACGTGCTCTGGAGAATCTCATGAAAGCTTTCGACAGCTACAGTACTGTCCTATTATGAAATAAAGAATCACATTATATTTTGCATACAGAATAATGAATGTTAAATAAAATATTTTTTAGGAACAATTACGTTCTGACATTATTTATTTTCATGTCATTTACAGTAATGTAAAGTTCCTTATGGCGATGAATTATTAATATATTGACCAGCCCACAGCCTCAAATCTCTCAAAAACTTGCCTAACCGAACCACAACACTTCCCTAGACCTTATGATATCGATTCGATATGGATACATTTGTATCTCAAAAGGTAAAATAAAAATAAACGCACAGACACTGAGGAAAATGTGAATTAGAATGTGAATTTTACATCTAAATTGTTTAAGAATTGTATTAAATAATTTTTTTAATATTGTGTAACTTATGTGGTGTTTTTAATATGCTTTAAGACAAACCATGTGTAAATTCATAAGTCGACAGCATTGCTGAGTATTTAAGAGAGTCTCAAAAACACGGTTTGAAATCGCTGGTGTTTCTGACGTCACAAACTGCGGGGCTAATTTGCATACTCATAGAACCTCATATACTAAATGAGACAATGCACTGTGTATAGTTGCATTCCAGCTATTTTAAGTCATAACGGTGGCAAAAATAAAGGAAAAAACGTTTAAATAAGTACTTTTGGTGATCAAATATGAGTTTTAAGGGGTAAAATAAATGACTTTAACACCATGAGCTATCGCCACTGTTCCCTTGAGAAAGGCTTTAAGATGATCTTCTCTGTCTTCCAGCGCTGTGTGGAGCGTCTGAAGAACAGCCGGTCGCGGTTACTGGAGAAGTTCAGACAGATGGGAGAGGATTCGAGCGGATCGAACCGGTCTCTGCTGGTGCAGGAGGTGATGGAGGAGGAGTGGAGCGCGTTACAGTCGGCCAATCACAGGCTCCCGTCGCTGTGGAACGGAGACGGCATCAGAGATGTGCGTATTGTTCCTGAGACAATGACATAGATAGGGGAGACCACACCGTTTGTTCAGTTAAATCAAAAACAGTTTATTTAAACATTCAATTATTTAATTTAAATCAACAAATGAGCTCCGTCTTTATGCGTGTGCTCCTCTTCAGGTTTACACCGCACAGCAGGAGTTTGACGAACTTTCAGCGTTCGAGGAGATTCAGCGGGAGCTCGTCAGCGCAAGGTTTGCTTTTCCTCTTTATATCTGCTCCTGAAAAAACTGAGAATTCACTAATCGTGACCGTGATGGAAATGCATTGGTTAAAAGTGTTAAATCACTTACGATTATTTGAATATTTTTATTCAGAAATGTTATATAAATGGTCATTTTTAAAAAGGTTTCTTCTGGAATAATTGTAGAATTTCTGACAAATATGGAATTGAAAGATTCGATGTAAATGTAGTTATTACTGTTGTGTCGTCCTGCAGAGCTCTTGATTCTGGAGGAATATGACAGTAGTGTGCGCTATGAAGAACAGTATTTGGACTCGGTGGTGGAGGGAATGGAGACGGGTGGACAGATCATATGTCCTATATGTCATGTGTAAGTGTTTGCCATAAACCAATCTTTCCCGCAAACCCATCTATCTTAACATGTAAATGTGTTCCTCTCTCTCTGCAGGAATAATCTGACAGTGAACAGTCATTTTACATCATGTCCATGTGGCCTTTACGTCAACACGATTGTGAGTACACTTTTAAAGGGGCGATATGTAAGAATTAATCACTTTGTAACAAAACTTAAAAAACGAGTCCTTCCCCGACTTCATAGTTTGTCTCTGAGAGCCTGTCGACTGATTTTTATGGTTAGGACTCGGGACATTTTTGGTGGGAAAATCACAGATGTGCGTTTTCTGACACACTCCCGAGAGACACTAATGCTTATACAATGTTCAGGATAATGCTGAAAGAGCCGTTCTGGACTGTAATGTCAATGTGTCGTCAAAGAAAAGAGATTTATTTTAACTACAGTCTCACATAGTCAGATCTATAGAGTCTATAGTCTCAAATATACTCTATAATCAAACAGTAAGTGCTGCTGCAGTTCACTTAACGGCCACCGGTGTCGCTAACAACAAGAGTTTCTCAATTCTACTTGATAGCGCAAATAAATTGCATTTCTCAAAGTTGTAAGTATGTTTTACAAGAAAATTGTTCTTTTCTATGATTAAATTCAATGTGTTACTTGGCATTTCTTTACAATTTTCACTCAAAAATTGCTAGGATCTTACACCATTTCTTTCCACTGGTAATATAGACACTTGGTTTAATGATTTGAGTTTACACTTTACAATAAGGTCTGATTGTTAATGCATTAACCAAAATGAACTAACGATGAGTTATGTTTTTTTTACAGCATTTAATAATCTTATTTAATATGCATGTTAGTTTAGTGCATTAACAAATACTTATTTTAAATGTCAAATGTATTGGTAACACTTTACAATAAGGTTCATTAGTTAACATTAGTTAACGTATTTACTAACATGAACTAACCATGAGCAATACATTTGTTACTGCATTTGTTCATCTTTGTTAATGTTAGTTCATAAAAATACAGCTGTTCATTATTTGTTCATGTTAGTTCATGGTGCATTAACTAATGTTAATAAGATTTTAATCAAGTATTAGTAAATGCTGAAAATAACATTAACAAAGATTAACAAATGCTGTATATGTGATATTCATCATTAGTTCATATTGACTAAAGTAGTTAACTAACGTTAACTAACGAACCTTATTTGTAAAGTGTTACCAATGTATTAATGTTGAAATGAACTAAAATGAGTAAATACTGTTGCAGAATTGTTGGTTCAGGCTAACTAATGTGAACAAATGACACTATTATAAAGTGTTAGCATAAATGCATTATTTGATTGGTCTGGATGGAGTAGAATATAGTGATGTTAACTCCACTGTTAGCCACTAGAGATGAGTACAGTAACCCACGCTCGTGTCTCCGCAGGGCAGGAACGTTTCCTCACAGGTTTTACAGAGTCTCCTAGAAAGGCGTGTGACGGAGCACATGGAGGATTGTCTTCATAACCCCAGCTTCTCTATGGCCTTTAACACGGACGGATCCCCGAACCTCATGATCAGCTGCAAGGTGTTCATGTCACATGACCAGAGCTCGTTTCTGCATCTCGATCTGTTCTAATCACGTGATCTGCTTTTCTTCTCCCCAGGTGTGTGACTATCTGTCCATCGTGCTGTGAGCCGTCCCTCCACACTGCAGACCGTCTGACGGATGTTTTTAAATGTTATTTCTGTGAAATAAAGAATTATTTGTAACCTTTATCATTCCCTACCTTTATTCGAAGTCGCAATGCTAATTTAAGCTGTCTTTAAACAAACTCTCAACTTTTTTTGTTTTGTCAAATTCAATTGAAATCTCCAAAATATGTACATCAACAGCTAGTTATACACTGATTTTGAAACATTTAAAGAGTTAGTTCTCCCAAAAATTAAAATAATTTTTTTTTTTAAAAACCAATACACGGATCACCACACAAACACGCACACACGCACACACACGCACACACACACACACACACGCACACACACGCACACACACACACACACACACACACACACACACACGTCATCCGTGTCTTACGTCAGCAGCGGCACTCACTGAACTTGGATCCACAACAGAACCGGAAGACAATGCAATGCTGAATATAAGTCGTAGTTTTTGTTATTTTTGGACAAAAATGTATTTTCGATGCTTTAAAACATTGTAACTAACCAACTGATGTCACATGGACTACTTTAACGATGTAATAGCTTTTTCAAACAAAGTTGTTTTTCTTTAACAAACAAACTTTTTTGTAACAAAGTTTGTTTTTTTTAATAACTTTTTTCAGGAAATTTCAGTTTTGACAATATGGGAACTTTAAAGTACAGAACTGCTAATAACTTTGTTGTAGTTTACGTAAAGGATAATGTATAGCGAGGCGGTTGTTATAGCGAATACCACCCCGACAGGCTGACTAGGAGCGCGAGGCGGAGGGGTAACTTAGTCGCTATAACAACCGCCTCGCTGAATTAACGTTTACGTAAACTACAACAAAGTTATTTGCAGTTTTGTACTTTAAAGTTCCCATATTGTCAACTGAAATTTCCTGAAAGTCATTAACGTTTAAAAAACTCGCAACATTATCCCACTTATTACATGTCTATACCAAATAAATCAATAATTTGACTCAAAATATTGATTCAAGAGGAAGGAAAAACTATTGTATTGCTTCCGCTAAAGAAAATAGTCCGTCCCGTCTCTGACCTGCGTCCATGGCAACGCTCTGTTTTTCATGGCAACGGTGTGTTATACTGCAGCGTCTGTTATCAAGAAATAAAAGACCGCATTCTTCATTGGAATTCTACCAAGTCCTGTAATAAACAGATAACAATTTCATTAGCCCTGTAAATGCACTACAGCTGTATATTTAGCCTTAAGTGGTTTTAAAATCTGAAAACATTTTATGCGTTTTGGCCGTTCAATTTACTTTTTTTTTATTCATTTACATTACAATTTTAACATGTAAGGTGTCTTTTAAAAACGTTTTAATTGTTTTTGTGGATTCATGTATAAAATGGATCATTTTGTCGTCCGTTTGTGAAAAAGGCAAGGGCAAACATTTTCAGGTGTAGTAACTTACAGTCGTGTAAACCCTAAATCTTACAAAGCTAATCATGAACATGTCCCTGCATTCGGCCTCATAAATCAGAAGAATTTATCTTTATGCATGCAATAAAGCATATTTTAGAAATATACATTTTTACGTTGACCGTGTATAGATATACATTTAGTCATTTAGCAGACGCTTTTATCCGAAATCGACTTGCATCTGAGGACTAAATCAAACAAGTCATCGTGAAGAGACAATAACAACACAAGAAGTGCTCAAAATACAAAGTTCAAACATTGCTCAAACCAGACAAGTAGGGATTTAAAGGTGTTTTTTAAATGTATATATATATATATATATATGAAGCATTTATATCTAATGGTGGGTTTTGTAGTAGTATCTTAGTTGAATTTTGCATTTATTCTGATTAATATTAAAAATAAATCACAACGAGAACCTTCATTGAGAATAATAATTCATCGCTTTACAATGATGTGATTTTAATTTAATTTGCATTACATTTAAAAAACAATTTGGATGAGTTTCACAATGTAGAAACCCTTATGTCCTAATAATAATAATAATGTCCTATCCATAAATCTGTCTGTCAACAGGTGAAACTCAAAAATTAGAATACCAAGCAGAAGTTATAATTGTGATGATTATGTCTTAGCTTATGAAAACCCCAAATTCAAAATCTCAGAAAATTAGAATATTGCAACAAAAAAAAAAAAGATTTTAAATACAGAAATGACGGCCCCTCTGAAAAGTTTCACCTGTATATTACAAACAATTACACTAATGAGAATAAATGTTTTGCCTTTTAGCATCATCTATATTGAAAGTAAAGCAGGACAAATGGCTCAATATTTCCTCTCAGTTTTATTTCTCACAAATGTTTAGTTCACATTCTCTGACCTGTAAAGCCACCTGACATTTGAACTGATGTGCACATAACTTGAAAAATGATATAAAATTAAATACAAAACTGTTCAGCCTTCATCTCCATTCCGTCATCAGAGGTATCTCAGATTATTTGCATTTGACGAAAGCGCTGAGATCGTCCAGGAACTTGATGTACTCCTGATGCTCCAGCGCCGTGCTCATCTCCATCAGCTCGTCCGCAACGTGTTGTCCACGCCGCGGTCCGCTAGGAAGTCCATCAGATGATCATACAGGGCCTGAGGGGTCAGAGGTCACAGTGCTTTAACAACTTTTTTTGTGCATTTTTTAGTTTGTTTGATCAACTCTGCCAGCAGAAATACATCATGCGCCCTCTAGTGGTGTGAAAGAAAATGACAATACAAATTTCATAATTAATGAATTACTGAATAACTACACTAGAGCTGAGACTGCATTCGTTTCATATCTGAGGAACTTTGCAACACTAACTGTTATTTTCAGATCTGCAGGGTAAGAAATGAAGACTTGACTAACCCAGTCCAGAGAGTCGGTGTTGAGCGTGTAACTGGTTTCCTTCCAGTCCGTGTCGCCCTCGGGCTGGAAACTGACCTCTCGGATGGAGAAGATGTCGCTCTCCTCCTCGCCCTCACCATGACTGGTCTGTGTGTGTGTGTGTAACCAGTGAGATGAAGGAGAAAACAGACACATCTCTTCACAGTCACACAACAACAAGAGGAATCAGCTCACCTCGTCCCTCGGGAAATGACAGTTCGAACACCAGTGAGTTCTTGGCGCCCTGTTTGGTCACCTCAACCACAAAATTAGGCGTCGAGACGATGTCAGGCTAAAACACACAGGACACATGCATCAAACACAAACTAGTCGAGCCGTTCAATTCTGCAACGTCTTTAAAGCAGTGTCTCAAACTCTTAAATAAGACAAAACAAGCATTCAAATCATCTAAAAATCAAGATATTATTTCTGATTTTAATTCAACAACTCTCTTCCAACCAGTAGGCTTGATTTTAAAAGTGTGATTTCTAGAATATGGAAATTAACTCCATACTGAATATGCATTTTTATAGTTTTTAATTGCGATTCTGACATTTTTTCCACATCTGCGAGTTTGTATTATATTATATATCTCCAAATTTTGTTTATCTCACATTCTGCTTTTTTTTCTCGTAATTGCAAATTTAAATCTCACAATTCTGACTATTTCTCAAAATTGTGCTTTTATTTTTTTAATTTTGATTTTTTTTCTGTAATGGCGACTTTTTTCCTCGCAATGAGTGTTTAACAATTTCTGACTTTCTCACAATGATCCTTATCTCACAATTCTGAGTTTTTATCTTGCAATTCAGAATTTTTATCTGCAAATTCTGATTTTCTTGCAATTCTGATTCTTTTGCGCAATTCTGAATTTTTATCTTGCAATTCCTGATTTTTTTATCTTGCAATTTCTGATTTTTTATCTTGCAATTCTGAATTTTCTATCTGCAATTTGAATTTTCATCTTGCAATTTTGAAATTTTTCTACTATTCTGAATTTCTATCTGCAATTCTGAATTTTTATCTGTATTTTTTTTCTTGCAATTCTGAATTTTTATCTTGCAAATTCTGAATTTTTATCTTGCAATTCCGAATATTTTTATCCTTGCAATTCTGAATTTTTATCTTGCAATTCTGAATTTTTATCTTGCAATTCTGAATTTATCTTGCAATTCAGAATTTTTATCTTGCAATTCAGATTTTTTATCTTGGCAATTCTGAATTTTTATCACGAATTTTTATATTGCAATTCTGAATTTTTAACTTGCAATTCTGAAATTTTTATCTTGCAATTCAGAATTTTTATCTTGCAATTCTGAATTTTTTATCTTGCAATTCTGAATTTTTATCTTGCAATTCAGATTTTTTATCTTGGAATTCTGAATTTTTATCTGTAATTCTAATTTTTATCTGCAATTTCTGAATTTTTATCTGTGATCTGAAATTGTACTTGCAATTTTTTTTATCATGCAAATACTGAAATTTTATCTGCAATGAATTTGTTTCTGCAATCCTGAATTTGTTTCTTGCAATTCTGAATTTTTTTCTTACAAATCTGACTTATACGTCACAATTCTGACTTTATATAAAATGTTAAAATGTTATTTTATGTTGTAACCTTTATTTTCTAAAATCTCCACTTCACTACTGTAACATCACATAATTAAAATGTTAACGACTTGAACAGTTTGGGGAATTTAAGTATCCTAGTAATCTCAGTTGTTTTTTCTAAATGTCGACAAAAAACGTTTGCGAAATGACGGTGTTTCCATTAACCGATGTTATGTGATTAAATCTTAATAGGCAAGGAAAGACCCGTATACTGTGAGCGGCTCATATGAAGAGTTTCTGTGTTTCTCCTCATTTCTGCTTCCAGCTTGTGATTGGTTCATTTCTTTGAGGTTTAGAATCCAGTATTGCTGTAATTCTTTCGTGCTACGTCAGGCGACTGTAAATGCGCAAAAACTGTTTCCATTGCAGTTTTGCAATATATATTTATTTTTCGAATTGCCTGAAAACCTCCTCATGCAAGCGGAAAAATTTTTTGCGATAAATTGAGTTTTTGACGAAATTGACGTGTTTCTATTGTGCACATTTTCAGTTTGCGCAATTTGAAGGCTAATGGAAACGTGCCGATACCTCTTCCTCCTGACCCTTCTGCGTTTGCTCGTGCTCTTCCTCCAGCTGTGGCGGGATGCTGTTGTTCACATTGAACGTGACGGTGACTCTGTCAAACACACACATGATGTATTATTACAGCGGAGGATACGAACGATCATAAAAGCTCTGAAACACATTCATACTTTTCTCCGGCCAGCGAGCGGATGAGCTTCGCTTCTGTGCCGTTCAGTTCCAGCTCCCACCCGCCGGACATTTCAGGAAGAGTCGCGCTCTTCTGGATCTTCTTCTCTTCTTCTGATTTCATCAGTGAGAAACTCTGCAAACGCTTTATCGCCTGGGAGGATAAAGACACACATGCATGATTTACTAACGACACTCGTGAATGATGAATGAGATCTCATTGAGTCGGTTAAGGTGACGTGTTGTTATTCATCTCCACTTGTTGAGATGCTCTGATGACACTGCAAATATTGCAGGATATGACATCACCTTTGATATTCTAATAATCCAATTTATCTGGTAACTTTTTACAAAAAAATTAATTAGACGTTGTTTTCGTTTTTATTTCACTTTGTAAATTTGTTAGATTAGATTTTTTTTAAATATATATCTCTATAGTGTTTATTATAGAAGCATGTTTCCACCACAGAATAAATAAATAAAATACGAAATTCCGACTTCTCACAATTCAGACTTTTTCTCAATTGCGAGTTCTGACTAATTTCCTCGCAAATGGGAGTTTGTTTTCCTCGCAATTCTGACTTTTTCTACAATTTTAATCATATCACATTCTGACTTTCCTCGCAATTGTGCGTTTAAATCTCACAATTCTGATTTGACTTATATAAAGTCAGAATAGTGAATATAAACTTGCAATTGCGAGTTCTAAAGTCCAATTCTGAGGGGAAAATACCTTTTCACATTACTGAGAGAAAATCTATAGTGTCTACCGCGATATTTGTGTGAACGTTTCTCGTGTGAACGCTATGGTTTCTCTATAGTTTCTCGTGAGCCTATATATTTTATTTTTGCAAAGGCTCCGTAGAAAAGTCACCTCACTAGCTGAAATAGGTTTTTAAATATTTTATTTCATTTGAAGTATTTGATGAAATTGTTTTGTGGTTTAGGTAACTAAAATAACCCTGGCACTATATTGTTCTTGTTTCTCCTCTCTGACCACTTAGTAGCTAAATTAAAAGTACAATTTTTAGAGTTAGCCTCTACACATCTACCATAGAAGCGACCTTTACCATAATACGTTTTAGTAGTTTTAGTAGTCTATGTGAAGGAGCATTATATCTCTAAGCTTAAATTCTCGCAATTCTAAATTTATCTCACAATACTGACTATTTCTCAAAATTTGATTTATATCTCAAATTATAACTTAGAAGTGTGATACAAATCACAGATTGAATGAAATATGTGAATATATAACCTCATAATTTTGAGTTTAAACTCAAACTAAACTTTTTTTTTCTCAGATATTCAATTTTTCATATCTGACATGCCATTGCGAGTTTCATATTATGCAATTCTATGTGAGAAAATACTTAGCTAAATGTTAGCTCCAAATACTAGCTAAATATTATTTATATGTTATTTTATTTCAATTGACATATTTGTGTAGTTAACTAAAACAACACTGGTACTATATTGTTCTTGTTTCTCCTCTCTGACCATTTAGTAGCTAAATTAAAAAGTTTACTCATCTATCAATAGAGGCATAGTAAAAGTACACATTTTTAGTTAGCCTCGACACATCTCAAACTTATATTTGCATTCTTGCAATTCTAAATTTATCTCACAATTCTGGACTATTTCTCAACATTTTGTGTACTATCTCACATTCTGACTTAGAATTGCAATACAAACACACAATTGCATTCGTAAAGTCAGAATTGTGACATAATATACTAACTACAATTTTGAGGATAAAAATATTCTAAGATCTGCGAGTTTTCATATCTAACTTTAACAGTTTATATTATGCAATTCTGTAGAAATAAAAATATTTTTTTAAAGTTGAAAACTTTCTCCGAATAAACTCCAGATACTAGCTGAAACATATTTTTAATTTTTATTGTATTTCAATTTACAATATTGTTTTGTGATTTAGTTAAATAAAATAACCCTGGTGGTAACTTACTATATTGATCTTGTTTCTCCTCTCTGACCAGCTATTAATAGTTAGCCTCTCTACACAGCTACCATAGAAACGACATAACACTTTACATAACACTTTTAGTAGTGTGTGAGTGAGTGTGTGTGTGTGTGGAGAAAACTTACCCTCGGTGTGCAGACTCCCGCAGCCGCAGGACACTGTGGGCAGCGCCCGCGTCGCAGTGAGGAGCCTCGGCCTGGACCCCGACGACGCGCCGCTGCTGCCGCTCAGGCTCCAGATGGACCGGCTGAAGGTTCTGCTGAGACGCGGCGCGGCGCTGATCGCGCTCGTGGACGCGGAGCTCCTGCTGGACAAACGCGCCGCGAGCTGGACCGCGCGACTCACAGACTTCAACATGACTTCGGTTCCTCTGAGAGATGCTCGCTCGCGTTGCTGACCGCTGATCACACTGACAGTCTCACACACACACGTGGGAAGGACACCGTGACCTCAGCACTCTACACCGGAAGTGTTCCCTACAGGAAATGAGTTAAAAGTCCCACACGCTGTCAACAACACAAACACGTGCTTCCAGTAACTACAGGCTACATAACGTCATCTACGTTGTTTTATTTTTATTTAACGTCAATAGTTCGATTTTCTAAAGTTGTCATGCAGTTGTGTGGAATTTGCAGCGAACATGTTCCTAAAATACAGATGTCCGGCCTGCAGAATCAGATAGTAAGTATTCATGTTCGATTGTTTATATCAATATTTTTTGCTTTTTAGATATTAAAATAGTTAATTAATTAAATAACACTTTTTTCTTCTTCTAGTTGTTCAGTGAGTTGCTTTAAAAGACACAAAGATGATGGTACGTACAATATTCTATTTATAAATGTTCACATTTACGTATTTGGCAGATGCTTTAATCTAAAAGACTTTCAGTTCCCTGGGATTCGAACCCATGACCTTGTCGTTGCACGCGCTATGCTGTACGAATTTATCATTAATTTAATCAAATAATAATGCATTATTTATTAGTATTAACATTATAGTACTACTGCTGCTACAAATGCAATTGTTGTTAGAAATTATGTTGGCTACATAAAGCTGACATTCTGATCTACTCTTTATTTCTTTTTCTTCTGAGACTTTAAAGATTTTAAACAGTTTTCCTCCTAAAGCTTTAAACCCGGTTCAAGATCTTCAGACTGGTCTGACTCGGGTTGCTGGATCTTTCTAACTGATCCGACTTAAGATTTTAGTCTATTACTTTAGAGCTGGACTAGGGACAACATACTAAAACATGATATCAATGTGTTAAAGTCCCCCATTTGGTGTAAATCAATGTGTGTTTTTAATCTGCTTTAACACGCCATCAGTCATAAGTGGACAGCATTGCTGAGTATTTTCCTCCTTAAAACTGCAGTGAACCAAAGACAGTCTCAGAAACTGGTGTTTCTGACGTCACAAACGACCTTTTAACCAATCAGATCAACGTGTGATCGTCAACCAGTGGATCTCGGAGTGAGTGGAGGCGGGGCTCATTTGCATATTCATAGAACCTACGAATATAAATTAGTTAATATGCGATTTTGGTTATAAAAGATGTTTTGAGTTTTAAGTGATGAAATTATTGACTACAGGGAGACTTTAACTCATGTTAGCAACATGCCATCAACGTGTTAATTCTGTAACAATGAGCTAAAACACGCTAGCAAGTGTTCCAATTCAAGCTAGCAACATGTTAAATCGTATCAGCAACATTGTTAAATAATGCTAACAACTTGCCAACTAATATTTGCATAGATGCTAACATGTGATAACATGATAATCATGCTATCAACATGTTACCAATGTGTTAAATCATGTTACCATCATATTAGCAATGTGAAAATCATCTTAATTACGCCAGCAAAACGCTTAAACATGCTAACAATGTTCAAATCATGTTGCTGAAATTAACGTTAATGTGCCAACTATATATTAATCTGTTATATAATGTATATAATAATGCTAGCAGTGTGTTAAAACATGCTACTCATGCTAGCAACATGTTAGCAATGAGTTAAACATGCTAACAATAACCTAATTATGCTATGAACATGTTAAAACATGCCAGTAATTTTTTTTTTTCTTTCTCAGAGTAAAGCACCTTTTAACTTTTAATATTTTCTAAGTTTTTTTTATTATTATTATTTTCAGACCTGGCATTGTCCGGCCATCATCAAAGTTGGCATTCAAACTTTACTCATCTGTTCGTTAGTTCTGTCTTATACATTAAAAAAACAAGACAATGTAAAGCCTTATTTCTTTCGCTCTTATAGATTCATGTGCACCCCAATAAAGCCCGATGCCGGCCTCCAGCACCCCGACCCCCAGTGGCAGCGGTGAGTGAATCATACGACACACACACACATGTTATAAATGCCAAAATCAACAGCCATATTACATTACATCAAGATGCAACTGTGTTTGATTTCAGCCGAACAGCCGTGGGTTGTTGAGATCTCCTTGATGAAGACAGTGCAGACTGACAAAGTGCCGTTACAGAAACTTCAGCAGCTTCGGTATGTCATGATGATGAGCAAATATTAATGGAGTTTAAATATTGCAATTAGGTCTTTAAACGCAAAGCTAACATGATAAGTTCAATCTACACGGACATTTGAGATACGGTATACACTAAAACCACTTAGTTAATTTCACCACAAACAATTATGGCGATAAAAAGAGATTGATTTCGAATTAAACTGTTTGATTATGAGATACAAACAGGTATGATTTAAAAACAGTCACAAAAATGGCTGAGAGTGAGATCACGATACTGGATGGCATAATTAAATAACTCTTCACAAAATATTAATTCGACTTATTTTTTATATTTTATTAGCTCACTAAATGCTAAACTTCCTTGCAGAAAAAATTTAATAGTGAGCGTATAGTTAATAGTAATGGTGGCTGGGATTGACCAATCAGAATCCAGTATTCCACAGAGCTGCCCAATAAGAATTGATATCAGACGTCAGTGCTGTTTGTGATGTTTCCTTCACACAGGAGATTCAGAGGCGCTGAAGGATCTGTTGAGGAATCCTCATCTCCGACAGCTGATGATGGCAGTGGACTCAGGCCGGAGATAAAGCCAAAGCCATGAAAGACGCCATGCAGGAGCCGCTCTTCGTGGAGTTTGCTGATCAGTGCTTAAAAATTATTGAACCTACGCAAACAGACAGTGTTGATGACGGATACTGATTTCACTGAACTCGTAATGAGCAACACACATCATGACAGGCCATTGGATTTTGTTTGAAACAATCTTATGTCTGATACATACATGAATAACTCAATACCTTTTATTATTTAAAATATATGTTACATATGTCTATAAACATATCTAATGAGCTACTTTAGTGTTTTGACATATTTTTGCACTATTGCATCCAGTCATTTATTACATGTCATGCCTTTTATAATAAATGTAAAAAGACACCAAAAACAGAACATCTGTAATGATTTTTATTTGAATTATCAGAGTTTGACAAAATGTTTGATTGGTTTGTTAAAGCAGTACCTGAGCACAAACAATAAATACCTGTATTATAGTCACGTTTTGTTGATTAATGCCCTGAGATTAGAAATATTGATTATTTTTGGTAATAAATGCACATATTTCATAACCAGAAACACCTATGGAATGTTGTGTAGTCAGTGTGCTAAGTTATCAAGAATGATAAATGCATATGCAAATACTACATTAATTCAGTTTGCTTTGGTAAGAGCATTAACAGCAATGCCGAAACTACAGCTTTTCCCAGTACTTTATCATGTCTTACATTATTGTGCAATGAATAAATATATAATGCAAAGTGTACAAAACTTGTCTTTACCAATACGATGTTCTCCATCTCTGTAATTCTATTCTAAATAATATCATTATAACATGTTTTAAGGTTCTGTATGTAGAATTAAGAATCTCTTGTTTTCAGCGACACCAGTGGCCGTTAAGTGAACTGCAGCAGCGTCGCACATGATATCACAAGAGACTGAACGTGATTTAAGACCCCGATATACTCGTTCTCCACTTAGAAATAAAAAAGTGGAATCCTCCTTTTGTCCAACAATCTTATTTTACGAGTTTGTGTCTCACGGGTCACGATCAGACAAGAGGGTGAACACTGAAAACACTTCTTTACATTGCTGTTATATGAACATATGCACAGTTTTGTGTTAATGTTAGTCTAATGTTAACACACGGAACCATAGGGACCTATAAAATCCGTTTTATTCTTTCCCAAATTCCATTTTTATTTTTCCCAAATTCCGTTTTTTCAGTTTAAATTTTTGCAAATTCCGTTTTTTCCGTTTTAAATTTTTGGGAATTCATTTTTTACCCTTTACTGTTATTTTAGTTGTAAAAAGAGTGTGCTTTTTATTCCGTGATCACAGGAATTATAGGGCCCTAGAACCACGTTGCGAAGTTTTATTGTCATATCTGTGTTATGTTTAATTTTAGTTGTGTTTTCGTTATAAGTCATATTTCAGACATGAAATAGTTAAAGGTGCTCTATGTAGAATTGAGTAACTTTTGTTGTTGAGCGACACCGTTGTTAGCGGTGGCCGTTAAGTGAACTGCAGCCACAGTTTTTCGTTCATTTTTTAGATTGACGTTTATGAATATGTGAAAATGTGCTGCTCTTTCCTCTCAATAACACAATAAACACAGAAATGAGAAACATCAGTTCAGAAAGCATCAGATGAGCTCATTAAAATCACACTGTTATTATAGTTTGATTATAGAGTATATTTGAGACTCTATAGATTGACTGTGAGACTGTAGTTTGAATGAATCACTTTTCTTTGACGACACATTGACATTACAGTCCAGAACGGCTCTTTCAGCATTATCCTGAACACTGTATATGCATTAGTGTCAGTGAACAGAAGAGAGGCTCTCGAGAGTGTCTATAAAACACACATCGAAGATTTTCCGCCAGAAAAGTTCCGAGTCCTAAACATAAAAATGAACTAGGAAAGTCTTGTTTTTAAGTTTCGCTACAAGCTGTTCATACATCGGCAATAAAAATTTCGTACATATAGCCGTTTTAAACATTATTTTGATCAGTTTGTACACTTGATCTTAAAGACCCCCAGTGGATCAGGTAATCTGAGCTGGTGTGAGTGAGAGGAGGCGGGGCTAATTAGCATATTCATTAATCCGTGTATATACTAAATGAAGCAACGGTGTCGAGTTACATTCAAGCTGTTTTAAGGCATTAGGAATGTTTTTTAAATATATAATTTTGGAGTTTTTATTCAAATTATTGATGATGGGGGATTTTAATCCAAATCAAATTAAATACCAGAATTAGCAGCACATTATCAGTAATTTCTCATCTATAAAATATATTCACGATATAAAGCTGTGCAAGAAACATTTAAATCATAACAGAAAATGCTAGTATAAAATAAAGTAATAGTTATAAAACACTTTACAGGACTGAAGAATTAAAAGGCACTTGTGCTTGATGCTAAGAGAGGGTAAATACAACTAAACGCTGAATTGCACTAACGATAAGGCAGCTAAATGTTTAATATCACTCGATGTAGTGTATTTGAAAGGTGCACTGATTGCATGATGAGAAGAGGAGAAGTGTGGTCAGGTTTTCTCCAGCAAGATCTGGTTGAACCCGGTCACCACATCGGCCTTGTGCACCGGGTGCCTGTCGGCGTACAGAAGAGAGATCTCTGCAGATGCATCTTAATGGACCCCTGTCAAAACAAGCAGACAAAGCAATTAAAGCAGGACTTTTAGTTTGTATTCACTTGGATTTCCTTTCTGTTGTCAGTCCATCCTAAACAGTGTGTGAGATTAGAATAAGTGTGTCCCAAAGCATAGCATGTCCCTGGATAACTACTATTTCCGTTTGATTTTTGAAGTGTGGATCCGTGCTCACTACAACAGCTAATATTACCCACAACCCATTGCGTGTTGGAGGAGGAACTACAAACGACTTAAGTAAAACGTTAAAAAACTACAAAACATGGCGGATACATTCCTTATTTTATTTAATATTCGAATATTAAATGCTCAATTTCATCCTATTATTAATATTTATGACATTACTCAGGCTTATGTAGGGCGGGGCCCTATAATTTCTGCGATCACGGAATAAAAAGCACACTCTTTTTACAACTAAAAATAACAGTAAAGGGTAAAAAAAAAATGAATTCCCAAAAATTAAAACGGAAAAAACAGAATTTGCAAAAATTAAAATGGAAAAAACAGAATTTGGGAAAAAATAAAATGGAATTTAGGAAAAAATAAAATGGATTTTATAGGGCCCTAATTATGGATCGCCAATGCCACTATAGCATGTGGTTGCTTTAAGATAAACCATGTGTAAGTTCATAAGTCGACAGCATTGCTGAGTATTTTCCAGTATTGAAACAAAGACAGTCTCAAAAACATGGTTTGAAATCACTGGTGTTTCTGACATCACAAACCACTTTGTAACCAATCAGATCAACGTGTGATCGTCAACCAATGGATCTCTGAGTGAGTGAGTGGAGGCTCATTTGCATATTCAACCACGCATACTAAATGAGGCAACAGTGTCGAGTTACATTCAAGATATTTTAAGGCATGAAGGAAAAACTTTTAAATATGTACATTTTGGTGATCAAAGAAGATTATTCTTAATAATTAGTCTTTGGTTCACTGCAGTTTAAGCAGGAGATACTGTTGACTTACACATGGTGTGTCTTAAAAGCGTATTAAAAACACCACATACACACACAAACGCTTGATTTTCACCAATTTGTGGCCACTCAAAGCATCTACCCTCATGTAGAACGTAGTATATTGGAAATGTGTCTTACCCGTGGCTGAGCTCTGATAGACGCCACACCCTGTTCAAACTGGTTGGTCTCTACTTTGTATTCACCGTGTCTGAATGGGATCTTCAGACAGGCCATCATGGACATGATCCGCTGGAAACCAGTGGCCGTCAGAGACACAGTGATGGTGGGAGCAGAAGCAATGGCCAGCCCGATGGGCCAGCTTCGGACCACGACGGGCTCCTGGATGCTGTCGAGTTGTACTGACCCTCTTTCCCTCAGCAGAGGATCCATCTTCGGCAACACACATGACTCTTTCTCCATGAAATCCTCAGCATCATCCAGCTCGGCCTCAGCTAGCAGCATCCATCCACGCCTACGCACAAAACATATATTTAGTTTGCACACCGATACTTTATTTGCCAAAAAAATTTAATAATTTGTAATATTTTCCTTTTTAAATGATTAATCGAGATTAATTACATCCAATATAAAAGTGTGTTTACATAATGTGTGTGTACAGTGTATAATCATTTTGTTTATATACTGTAAATACAAACACGCATGCATGTACACTACCAGTTAAAGGTTTAGGTTCGATAAGAAAAAAAAATACACAAAAAACACAGTAATATTGTGAAATATTATGACAATTTAAAATGACTTTTTTATGTTAATATATATTAAAATGTAATTTAATCCTCTGAAAAAAAGCTGAATTTTCAGCATCATTACTCCAGTCTTCAGTGTCACATGATCCTTCACAAATCACTCTAATATGATGATTTTATGCTCCAAAAACATGTATGATTATTATCCATGTTGAAAACAGTTTTTTACATTTTTATTTCAGGATTCTTTGATGAATAGAAAGTTCAAAGAACAGCATTTATTTAATTAGAATCTTTTCTAACATTATAAATGTCTTTACTGTAACATTTGATCAATGTAACTCATCCTTGATGAATAGAAGTATTGATTTCTTATTTATTTCCCCCAAAAATAAAATATAAATTCTTACTGACCCCAAACTTTTTAAAGGATAGTGTTTAATGGAACAAAAGCTTTCCATTTCAGATAAAAGCTGTTCTTTTGAACTTTCTATTCATCAAAGAATCCTGAAATAAAAAATGTCAAAAACTGTTTTCAACATGGATAATAATCATACATGTTTTTGGAGCATAAAATCATCATATTAGAGTGATTTGTGAAGGATCAGTGTGACACTGAAGACTGGAGTAATGATGCTGAAAATTCAGCTTTTTTCAGAGGAATAAATTACATTTTAATATATATTAACATAAAAAAGTCATTTTAAATTGTCATAATATTTCAAAATATTACTGTGTTTTTGTGTATTTTTTATCAAAAAATTGCAGCCTTGGTGAGCAGAAGAGACTTCTTTAAAAACATAAAAAATCTTACCGACCCTAAACTTTTGAACCGGTAGTGTATATATTTACAAAATCTTTGCATGTTTAAACTATATAAATATTTTATATAGAAATAAATTTTTTTGGAAAACACATTCAATTCCCAATGGATAAATCAAGTCCTGCCAAACACTTATTAATCAAATTAATAAAAACCAGCACAATGCTTACTCTCCAGCGCCTCCATTTGGTTTGGATGGCAACGCTGCCAGCTTTGTGCCATTTACTTGATTTCACTTCTGACCCGCCAGATCTCAAACCTATGATAAAGAGACACATTAAGGGTTAGAAACACTCTATAAGACTCTACGAATACTGGATAGAGCACATTTCTCCTAGGGGTTCAACGACTTTAGATTTTATTAAGCCGACATTTATGTAATTAAGTCGAGAGTCGAATAGTTGCTGATGGTGTCATTAAAGGGGTGGTTGATTATGATTTTACTTTCTTTAACTTTTGTTAGTGTGTAATATTGCTGTTTGAGCATAAACAACATCTGCAAAGTCACTTTGCAGGAATTTTCAGGACACAAGCTTTTGAAGCTCCGCCCCTGTGCTGGGAGCAGCAGCTCATTTGCATTTAAAGGAACAGACACAAAACGGTAAGTTTTTGCTTACCCTCAAATTTTAACATGCTATATAAAATATCTGTGGGGTATTTTAAGCTAAAATACACACAAACACTCTGGGGACATTATTTCATTACATTACATTAAGTATTAAATTATAAAACATGGAATCCACATGAATTAAAAAAAATAATACAGAATTTGGGGCACAGAAATAATTTTCTAAGGCCCTATTGTTGTTTTTGAAACATTTATAAATTGTTAAAGTATTATGAATTTATTAGTGTGGCATGGTCTGATTTTGGGACAGACTGTTATTTTCCAGGGATTATACTGTGACTCGAGTCATCGTTTGTCTTTCCTGATCTTCAGTGAAGCAGGTGTTTGGCTCAGGTGAGCTGAATCTGTTCTGGGTTTAAGGGATAATCAGGAGGAAGGTGATCAGGTGTCAGTGTCTAGACACACAGCAGATGTCTACTTCTAGCCTTCGTTACACATACACACAAACACACTCACCTATATACAGTATACACACAAGGTAAAAAAATTAAACTCCATTTAGGGCTGAATAGAGAGAAATACAAGTCAATAATAGGCCGTTATTTAGACAGCTACTAAGGAATTGTTTTTCTGATCCTCTTAACAAGCAGCACCTGATCTTTTCAAGACATTATATCTCTGATCCATGGATGTGAGTGGGAGAAGAAGCCTACGATCTACTCTTCAGTAGCATAGCTCTGCGTGCTAACTAGGCAATATTAACTTTTTAACTATGCACCCCTCAAATAAGAACAGAAAACCTGGATTTTTTTTTTTCATTTTTAAATCACATTCGCAATTTTTGTCAGAAAAATAGCAATTAAAATTGTCCTGCCAAATCATGAAGCCCTATCTGTTATTAGGGGTATAGGTAAAAAGCGATAAATGAATCGCGATTCTATCTTCTACCGATTTGCATCAATATCACAAATATCAAAAATGTATACCATGCAATCTCAAATTCAGTTCTCTTTCACAGCTACACATGCAATTATGTCAAAATGCACGATCATATGAACTTTAAAGTATTCAATGTAAACAGAATCGGTCATGTCATGCGCAAACGAAAACAAATGTGAGAAGTCGGATCCACAGCATTCATTCTTTAAAGGGCCATCCATTTCATTAATGTTAAAAAAAAAAAATATATATATATATATATATATATATATACTGTATATAATAAAAACTCACTGCTTTTGAATTAATCACTTTTTTATCTTTAAAATGAATCAAGTTTCATATTGAAATCATACATTGTTTTATTTTTTACATTCGATTATTCAGATTTCGGTCAGTATTTCTTCCTATATTTTAAATAAACCTATACAACTTTTCCTGAAAAACTTTGTATTTGTATAAAATTTGTTGTATTTATTCTATTGTATTTGTCCTATTGTTTGTAATTTGCTTCTTTGTTCCCATTTTTAATATAAAAATTTAATAAAATGGCATGTCTTGCTTTATTATAGAAGACTGTAATGATTGTGGTCAGCTTAAGGGCATATGTTTTATAATATCGGGTTGACTGAAAATGGGAAGAAAAACAAGGTTCACGTTTAAATTTAGTAGGAATTTTTCTACTTTTAGACTTGAAGAGTTCAGATGCAAAAGCCTCTAAATGCCATTTTAAATTTTCTTCTAAAATGATCATTTTTATCAAGCTTGTATATTTAAGTTAAGTAATTTCACTTAAATGGACAATTAATAGGTAATCTTCATTGTCATTTTGAGTGAAATTACTAAACTTAAATGTACAGAGCTTGATAAAATGGATCATTTTAAAGAAAATTTAAAATGGCATTTGAGGCTTTTGCATCTGAACTCTTTCACTTATTAAAACGTATATATACATCTATATGTCTGTGTGTGTACATGTATTCATTACCTCCATTAGCTTATTGTAACTGCCTTTTAATTATTACATTGTTTAAATTAATACATTTCTAGCTACTGATTTGTATATGTATATAGCTATGATACATAGTTACCTCTGAAAACAGATCACTCTAAATTGTACTATGGCATTTTCTGTAAAGCTGCTTCTGAAACGATGTGTATTGTGTGAAAGCGCTATATAATAAATGTGAAATTTGATATTTAATCGAAGATCGTAAGGTACCAAAAGATTCCCACCCCATCTGTTATACAACCTGTAATCACAAAAAAGGTGTTAAGTGCTGAACCTGCTTGTATGCGTGTGTGCAGCGCTGTGTCCTGAGCCTGCGCTGATGCTGCTGGTGCCTGCGCCAGCAACACTGGATACAGAACGCTTTCTGCGAGAGCACCCTGTTCCTGTGATCCTCCAGCATCTCCAACTGCACAACACATGATCAATTAACCACTGACATCAAAATGAAAGGTTTCTAACTTCCCACACCTCGAGTTAACTTCAAAGTCAAGGACCTTTCAAGGACTATCCAGGTCCAATACCATCAAATTTACCGTGTAAGACACATTGTTAGATATTTTTCTGGAAGGGACTAAAGAACAAAGAATTTTTATCAGCTGAAAGGCAAAATACAAATGTTTTTATATAGTTAGACATTATTTAACAGTTTCAGGCTTAGTTTTAGTGTTGGTAACATGTCCCACATTGTCCCACACAAACTTATAGTCGTCCCATATTTGGTTTGTTTGATGGTCACCCTAGCCAGGACAGAGCCAAAGAGTTCAGTGAACTTTCAACTTTATGCAAATCATGTTACAATCAGAAGTCATCAGGGTGCATGCTTTACCAGGGACTGTGTAAGAAAGACTTTGGTCCTCCCACAATGCACCATGTCGTTGTTGTCATCAGAGCTGAGGGTGGAGTTTGGGACCAGTCTCTCGAGGACCACATTGACCACATCCTTTACAGCAGATCCCAGAACAGCCTTATGGTTTATCTCAGGGCCTGTGGGAGAGATGAGCTTTAGAAATACACACTTCTATCGTGTTCCCCTGCAGTCAATAATTATACCACTCAAACTCATCTTTTACAATCGAAACATATTTCAAATGCTTTTTTCCCAGAGAAAATAATTTCTTCATGCCTTATTAAACAAACTTTTTTTTCACTTTTTTGCCTATTTTACTTCCATAACATGTCTTCTTTAAGACTAGAGGAAAAAAAACATTAATGTAAATATTTTATTACACTTATCTATGTTTAGAAGTAGATTTCAATACATCTCTTTAAAGGCCATTTTCTCAAAACGTCTTTTCAGAAAACTCCAATTCTGCCTCATTAACATACAAAAAATTGTAATTCTATTCATTAGGACTTTTATCAGAGGTTTTATTTTATTGAATTCACCTGATTTATACAACACTTTATTTCTTAAAAAACTGTATAAAAAAACTAAATACTGATTAATGGGGTGATAAAAAGAGATATCCAAATACCCTATGTTAAAACTGTAATAATGTCAACAAAATTAACCCTTTACCTGTCACCCCTTTTGATAATTGACACTAAAATGCACTATACAAACTTAAATGGTTGTAATTCAAGAATGCTTGGAATATAGACCTAAGTCTATATTGGTCTTGTTTAAAGAAAACAATCAGCAGATTATTACTGAAGTGAAAGCACTTCAAAAAAATTAAAGTATGAAAAAGTTATGGAAGCTTATAAATTTACAGTAAATCAAATATACTTTATTAATATATTTTTTTTAATATGAAATAAAAATTTTACAAAATATGTTTTACTATAAAATTACTATAAAATGAAAGCTATATATCTAACCAAGTTGTGTTCCAAATTTGAAGTTAATATCACAAAAATTGAAGTTCCCATGAGATTTTGTTTAGGCGTCATACCAAAAATAGCCACCGGGATGCCATTGAATTCCAATTGAATTTAATTGTATGCATTCTGCCATAACAAATTAATACATTTCTATCCAAATATCACTTCTGTCACTAAATATGGAACCTTGAGACTCAGACCTTTCTGACAATATGTGTTTTGTCAAGATTAGAAAAGGTTTTGATAATAAATTATGAAAGATGATGCCCAAAAGGGGAGGGGCCTAATACAAAAATACTGTTTCTATGGTAACGCAATGTCCAATTTCAAAACGGTTTTCACAGGATGAATTCTGAGTTCGTAAGCTTTCAAATGATACCTAATTTATGATAACTACTAAAATATGTGATATAATAATAATAATAAATTATTTATATATATATATATATATATATATATATATATATATATATATATATATATATATATATATATATATATATATATATATACTTTTAGAGGACTTCTTACCTTACTTTTTAAAACATAATTTTATCTTTTTTATTGACAAATACTAATTATGTTTTATTATGAACTTTTAGCACTAAAAAGCAAAGATTCAATTATTAAAAGTGTGTGCGTCGACTTTTTGTGACAAAGGTCAGAAACTCCTGTAATGACGATTGATTTTTTAAGGCGCACTCTTGTCATAAATTTATATATTACTGTTCATTCATAATTTGTAAGAAAAAACAGACCTAAAATATCTATTTTAGGAGTCTTTAGACCTTTCCAACGATATATAGTTTGTCATGAATAGATTAGGATTTAATAGTAATATAGTGAAGTAAAGTTAGTGACAGTTAAGGGGTTAAATAAACTGGGGAAGTACAGTGATTTCTAATCATTTCTATCCGATTCACATTGTCTTCCTTTCACGCAACTACATTCAAGCTCTTTAGTGTCACCATATTGATTCATCATGATTAGTTAAAAGCTTGTTTTGACTCTTTATTAGAGCAAACGTTCAGTCTCGTCCCATAAATCCCCCTTCCTGCAGACTTCACTTCTAATCCTGCTCCAACACACCTGTCATTTTCAAAACACCTTGATTCATTGGTTTAGCTCTGTTTGAATAGAACTGGATCTTCAGGAACACTTGATTTTGTACTGTTCTTTAACCAACTAATGTGCCAATTCATGCAGGATGAGCTGGAACAAGTGTGTACCACATCCCACAAGCAGTGATATGAAACCAAATCATTTCTATACGAGACATTAGTCAGATTACACCAAGATTTAAACTCAACATACAGAAGAGGGAGATAGAAAAGGCAAGCAAGTGCACAACTGCATGCAAAACAGCTTCTATATAAGCATGCAGTAATTCACCTGACGAACTCAGATTCACATTATTTTAAGCACTGCGTTCATAGAACAAGACAGGAAGACATAAGAGGAGGATACTGCAAGAAAAAAGACAAGAATCAGGAATCAACGAAGAGAACAAGAAAGCAGACGGTACTTTGTGTCCACTTAGGGTCGCACGTACCGTTCTCTCGATTCATCTGCGCTGCTAATCTGTAGTTCGTGATCAGCCCGTATCTCTGGAGGAAACTGCAATACGGGATCCTGCAAACAATACAAGACAAGTGATCATTCTGAAGGAAATTCTCTAAACTCAAGCTGATGTGAGATATACTCATTCTTGGATGTAGAAGCAGTCTTCCCTTTTAACCCTGGTGTGACCTTATGGACATTTTTCGGCAAACCCTTTACTTGAAGGGGTGTGCATGACATCTTTATAATCATGACATGACAACTCACATTAAGTGTCATTCGCTCAATTGTGACATTTATAATGCAAATATGACATTGTTTGAGATGTCAAGTGGTTGGTTTTGACATTGGCTGTCATGAGGCCATTATAACATTTTAATCACAAATTTAATGTGTACCACTGTAGTTGAGGTCACAAAAAATATTCATGACAAAGTTATAATGGCCTCATGACAGCCAATGTCAAAACCAACCACATGACAGTTTAATGTAATGTTAACCCATAAAGCTAAGTGCTTTCTTAAGTTTGATAATTAATATGCTATGTCATGTTTATGACATTTTTGTCAATTTATTGGTCTCATGCACACCGCTTCACGTAAGGTGTTACCATTTTTGTCACTTTTTTAAAATAATTTTTCCAGTGTTAATGCCAATTGCATATATTTTGACACAGGTGTGTATTTTTATTAAAACGTTACTATTTAACCCCATTCCCTTTAATAAATATATTTTACACTAATAACACAAAATAGTTCCACTCAGGACCTTAAGAACAAAAATGTCCCCATTGAAACTCATTAAAACTGTCATTTTTGATCCCTGGACCATTTAACTATAAAATTATGCAATCATTGTTAAGAGGCTTTCATTCTGTTGATAAGGCTTTTGACTATTTTTTATCAGATGATACCATTTTCTCATGTTTGGCCTATAAAACAAATGCTCACTTTATTCCTGTTTCTGCTTCTGCATAATATAGAGCCAACTGGATAAATTATGCAGAAATAATTGTGTGGGTGTGTTGGTATGGATGTATGTGTATACTAAAAAAGTGTGTGTGTGTGTGTGGGTTTGTTTATGTGACTTATGAGGACATAAGTTTGTATAATGACGTGCATCACACTGGTATTACAACTTATTGGTGGTTTATGAGGACATTTCAAAAGTCCTCATATATAAATGGCTTAAAAAAACATCAAAAACAATGTTTTATTAAAAAATAAAAAATGCAGCATGTCTCCTGTGATGGGTAGGCTTAGGGATTAAGTTAGTGTAGGGGGATAGAATATATAGTTTGCACAGTATAACAACTATTACGCCTATGGAGAGTCCTCATAATGCTGTTGCACCAACGTGTGTGTGTGATATTTGGGAGAAAAACTCAATTGCAAATCACAAATCCAACCAGAGTACCAATGGAGTTTTGCTGGGATCTAATGGGGATTTTTTTTTTTTTTAAATTTTTTTGAGACATCAAATTTGCCAAACTAGTTTAGATTTAAGGCATTTGATTTATTTTTAGCAGTTTAACATGTTTTATAAAATATATATAAATAATTTTTATAAACTTTATAGTTTTTTTTTTTTTTCACTTTAAAAACGTTTTTTTACTTCAACAATAATCTGCCAAGGGTCCTCCTCAAAATTAGACCAAACTTGTTGTCCTCTACGAACCTATGTGTAACTGTTTTAAGGGTTAAACACTTGTATGATGTGGAGATTATATAAGAGATGTGTGGATTATGTAGCTTTACCTGATGGGAAATCCTGCTGCACTGATGTTTATGGTCTCCACTATCCCACAGGCCTCAAGCTGAGCGATGACCTGAACACACACCAAACCAAGACTCACTAATCAGTCCATGACCTATAAACTTGTTTAACCTGAAACTCAGGGAGTAGACAGAAATGCATGTTTTCCGCACCTCTTCCCTTTTGAAGGTGAGCGGTCTGCAGTCAGGGTTGGGTTTGATGCAGCGTGTGTAGTGCGGCGTGGTGCTGTGCAAAATCTTCATGAGGCTTTCAAGGGAGTTCTGCATATTCACAGAAAGACAAACAAATTAAAGGCTTAGTTCACACAAAAATAAAAATTCATTTTCAGACAAATAAATAATGTGAATCATCCAATAGTGTCAATGTAAAACGCAATTGTGTGGAATTGTGTGCAACAAAAGTCATTTGTAAAAATGAAATCTTCCTATGAACATATCATAAGCTTAATTTTTACTTCTTTAAAACCTGTACCTTAAATTTGGAGACGACAGTGATGACTTTACTGTGTCCTCTAGAGCCCTCACTCTCAAGGTCACCGTCAGCGAAGAGACTGTGCAGCAATGAATCCTGGGATTTCTGCAGGAGACAGGTGAGCTCAGGAGGAACCGGGTCCTGCAGAACACATGGACACACACGTGAAAATGAGACAAAATACAAATGAGTGCTTCCCATGCGTTTAGCTTAGACCAGCTACATATTTATGTTTATAACTATTTATATCAAAGGTTTTGGACTGGTACGATTTTTAATGTTTTTAGAGTCTCTTCTGCTCCCCAAGGCTGCATTTATTTGATTTTTTTTTTTTAAGTAATATTGGGAAATATTATTCTAATGTAAAACGGCTGTTTTCTATGTGAATATATAGTAAAGTGTAATTTATTCCTGTGATCAAAGCTGAATTTATCATCATTACTCCAGTCTTCAGTGTCACATGATCCTTCAGAAAACACACTAATATTAATAAACATTTATGATTACTGAAAACAGTTATTTACAATTTTATTTCAGGATTCTTTGATGAATAGTTAAAAAGTTGAAAAGAACAGCATTTATTTGAAATAGAAAGCTTTTGTAACATTAAACACTTTCTTTTCTAAAACATAATTTACATTAAACACACATATATATATATATATATATATATATATATATATATATATATATATATATATATATATATATTATATTACACATATATATATATATATATATATATATATATATATATATATACACACTACCGGTCAAAAGTTTTAGATCAGTAAGATTTTTTATGTTTTTAAATGAAGTCTCTTCTGCTCACCGAGGCTGCTTTATTTGATAAAAAAAATGACAAACAGTAATATTGTGAAATATTATGACAATTTCAAATGACTGTTTTCTATTTTAATATATTTTAAAATATAATTTGAAAGCTGAATTTTCAACATCATTACTGTTGCTGATTACACATCAGTTTTCAGTGTCACATGATCCTTCAGAAATCATTCTAATATGCTGATTTTATGCTCAAAAAACATAAATAATTATTTTCAATGTTGAAAACAGTCGTGTACCATAATATAATCTTATAATAGAAATAGAATTTATCCTTGATGAATATAAGTATTTTCTAATTTCTTTCCCAAAACTAAAAAATAAATTCTTACTGACCCCAAACTTTTGAATGGTTGTGATTAATGTTACAAAAGCTTTACATTTCAGATCAATTCTGTTCTTTTGAACTTTCTATTCATCAAAGAATCCTGAAATCTGAAATAAAAATGTAAAAAACTGTTTTCAACATGGATAATAATCATAAATGTTTCTTGAGCATCATAGTATAATAATTTCTGTAGGATCATGTGACACTGAAGACTGGAGTAATGATGCTGTAAATTCAGCTTTGATCACAGGAATACATTACATTTTAAAATAGAGTAAAATAGAAAACAGTAATTTTAAATAGTCATAATATTTAACTATTTTATTTTGATTCAAATAAATGCAGCCTTGGTGAGCAGAAGAGACTTCTTTTAAAAACATTTAAAAAATCATACAGACCCAAGACTTTTGACTCGTAGTGTCGTCTGTACCTTGTTCTTCTCCATCATGCCCTGGATCTGGTAGCTGACTCTGCCGGCGTAATGGGCCACAGTGAAATGAGGCTCTTTGCTGAATTTGTCCCAGCTGATGTTGGCGTTATCCGACAGCTCCTTCTGCAGACGCACACCAAACTGCTTCGCATCCGATGCTCGGATTCAGACGGACACTCCTCGACGGACAGACCGACAGAAAGGGAAGCAAGGAAAAAAGAAGTTGACATCATTAGTTCTATTAAAAAAGCTCTTTCACCATATATCAATAAACTATAAATAGTGGAATTCACTATGTTTGCGAAGCAAATTCAAATACAATGCAATCAGGGCTTGAATTAAGGCTGCGTTTACACTTGGCATTAACATGCATCACCGTGATCTGATGAGACAGATCGGATCATTAGCCAATCAGGACATGGTGAGTTTACATTTGGTCACATTAAGTAGCCTCTGTTATCTGGATAACAGATAAGATTTCTGTTTCCTGCATAATATTTAAATTAGATATGTTGCACGAACACCAGATTAAGAGTAAAAATGATGCAAATAAAACAATGTCCCAATTGCTTTCACTTCATTCGCTTTGCAATCTCCAGTAATTCAATGAAAAAAATGTTAACGAAGTTATACTTCCAGAGTTGATTATACAAAAAATAACTGGGTTGATCATAAAACAAGTCATATCATCGATCATCTGGTTTTAAGGTTATAACGTGCAATGACTATATTGACAGAAATGGGAGATTGATAAACATGCAAAGACATTAAATAAAAACATTCAGACATTTAAAACATTTAAAAAATCAGATTGTGATTATTCCTCTGGCAAAGCAGCATGCAGCTCTTATTTCAAGATCTCATGACTGACTGTGAATGTACGGCGATCGCCTCGGTCAGATAATGTTGCACAATTAAAATGAAGAATGACACACATAGTATCATGTAAGCCTAAATTAACTGTTTTAAAGATAAACGTTTATGTGTAAGATTCGAATAAGTTTAATTTCTTGTCTAAACTGCGTCTGGCCATTATTTTCTCGCAGCCACGCGGGAGAGCTGGGTGGGATTTAAATTCCGTCCACCTGTGAATGCAGACACAGATGGCTGGATTGCGTTTACATTACACTGAGATCCGATCACAAAGCGTCCTCGAACTACCTCCGAACCTGGACACGCCGATGGATCAATCGTTCCGAATCAGAAGCGCGTTTACACTTGTCTTTTCAATGTGTATGTGGACAACATCCGGATCAGGTCGCATGTTAATGCCAAGTGTAACGCAGCCTGACTTTCACTCACCGGCCAATTTGGCTACTACATGTTTTAGTTACCGGCCATTAAAAAGAAAAGAAATTAACCAGTTTAACTGCTGAGATAGGAAGTGGAAGCAGACCTCATTGAGGAGGGAGAAAATGCTGGAGGGACTGCCTTCAATCAGGTCCAGGCAGCCCTGGTTGTCTTGATAGCGTCTGAAGGACCACTGCAACCCCTCGGTCACGTACTCCTCCTGCTGGGCCTTCAGGTAATGAGCCACAAAGTGTTGCTGCAGCTTCTCGTTAGCGTAATTAATACACAACTGCTCCAGGTTGTTCAGGAGGAAACACTCAAACCCGTACACATCCAGCAGGCCTGTGGAAGACACCAGTCAAGGATTTAATCGCCATTGTTTTCCATTAAAAAAAAAAAAAACGTACAGTAAATGATTGACACATTAAAATCTTAAAATTGACACATTCAAATCTTAAAATTATATGCCGAAAACATTACTGAAATTAATTAATTAATAATATTTAGATTTTTTCCATTGAATAAATAAATAAATAAAATGAATATGTACCAATAAAGTTGCACCACATGGAACTGTCGGCACACATACTGTTGTTGATTAAAATGACTAACCAGTCAAACAGCCTGAAAATGGGAAGAAGAAAAGTTTTAGAAATTTTGAATGATTAAAAAACTTGCACCAGTATTATAAAAAATATCTTCGTCTTCAGTTTCACTTTAGTATAAGACGGGTTGTCAACTGGTACCAGTTGATCCTTAAAAAACAATTTGGCAGTACCAACATTTCAAGCATGCTTGTCCGTTTGTTTGTTAACCCTCAGGTGCTCTTCGGTCATTTCTGACCGAAAAATTTTCTGTTTTGAAATTTTAAAAATCACAGCTTCATCTGAATGTTACGAAACTTGGTGACTTTTATGGCATTATGTATGTGAACACAAAAAAAATTGAGGTCATGATCCGAGCATGCTAAGTGGTCGTAAAAAATGAGTCACACTTGTGCTCTTCGGTCAAAAATGACCAGACCCATAGGAAATGAATGGGAAATTGACAAAAAAAAATTCTCTGAATTTTTTTATGTACAATCTACAAATCGGCCACAATTTTAAAAAAAAGTACACCGCAGGAAAAGGGTGACACTCTACAACATCTAGAGTGCAAAACAGATACACCCACCAACACACACACACATACAAACACACTTTTATACACATACACACCAATACATTTTGATTTCAAAAAGTATTTTTTGAATTTGTAAAAATCACAGCTTCATCTGAATGTTACAAAACTTGGTGACTTTTATGGCATTATGTATGTGAACACACAAAAAAATTTAGGTCATGATCTGAGTATGCAAAGTGATCTAAAAAAATAGTCACACTTGTGGTCTTTGGTCAAAAATGACCCCATAGGAAATGAATGGGAAATTGTAAAAAAAAAAAAAATAAAAAAATGTAAATTTTTGTTTGTCAATTTTTTTTTAAATAAGAAATAGTTTTTGAGATTGTTTCAGCTATATATATTCAAATCCACCACCAACAAAAAAAAATGTGTTCATAAACATCTCCTATACTGTAACCAGATAGGTGCTAATTTTCTTCAAAAAAAATGTTTTTCTGAAGGCCTAGACTCTATATTAAACTAAAATACTGCATTAATATAAAAAATATATATATATATATATATATATATATATATATATATATATATATATATATATATATATATAAAGATATATATTTTTCCATGGCAAAAATAAACCATAAATATTGCATAAATATTAATAAATTCAATTAAATTGTCTCAAAATACTAAATTAAAAATAATAAATATTATAGAACAAAAATAAATTGCATTGGTTTTACTGGGATGGAGAAAGTTTCGGTGTTCGGTCACTTTTGACCGGGAAGATAACAAGTGTGACTCCGAAGGGCTTTCTGAGAGTCAACAGGGGTTTTTTTTCCAAGCGCCAAGCAACCAATCACAGACGTATCTGTTGAGCGTGTGAATGCAATGGCCAATTAATTTTAGGTGTGAAGAGCACCCTTAGTCTTGTTTATGGCACCAGTAGAGTCAAAGACTGTTGAATTACTCAGACACGTCACTCGTATTGTTTTGAATGGGGAAAAGTGCAAGTGAATGAAAATAAGTCATAAGAAATAAGATTTCATTGGTAAATTCAAATATGAAATTTAAGTGTAAGCTTGGCAAACAGTTTTGGAGATTTGATTGGATGTTTCCCCATTCAAAAAGATAGTAGGTTCACTTGCATGCTGAGAGGCGTTTCAAAGATGGCCGCGAGTGAAATGACTAGTCTTAAATGACATTGGTAGAGTCTCATGAACGCAGTTCGAAGCTCAGATGACGAAACGGCCAAGGTCAGAGTGTTAAATAATACATTGCATTTCAGTTGTTTTTTTTTTCCCAAACTCAATCATAAACCCCCAGAACACTTATATATGACACATGGGATCATTCTGTGATACTTTTTTAAATCTTGATGAAAATTCACTGCCACTATATGGACAAGCAAGAGCAGGACTGTTTTTTAATTGCTTCTTTTCTTGTCAGCATTCTGCATTAGAACAAAACCAGGATAAGTAATGATGACTTCATTTTAATTTTAGGCAGAACTATTCCTTTAATGCAACAGTTTTTGATGTGGTACCAAAATTGTTACTGAGAACTGCCCATTTTTACAGGTATTAGCACAGACTACTGAAATGTTGGTACCATGACAAATATAAGTATATTGCATTTAATAAATAATGCAACACTACATATCCATAAAATAGAGCTCTACAAACATTTTATATGTTTCGATTTATACGTCTGTGACTTACCGCGCATAAATGGCTTTAGCAAGACAGTCTCTGCGGACGGTGCACTCCGAACCGAGAGCACGGTTTGAGGATGTTCTGTTTGCCGACGCGCAGATTTCTCACGGTCAGACACGATCGCAGCTCATCTAACGGCACCTGCAGCAGGGCAGCGGTCTTCTGCAGGAAACCTGCACACAACACAGAAAAAGAGAGTCCTAATTTAAACAAAAAACATCATAATTTGGCTATTTTCTGTCCTCTCACAGGAAAGTAGTGGCAAGAGAGGAGGAATGTGATAGAGACATGTCACAACCCAGACATGAACTTGCATCACCCATAATAACAGCTTTGTCTTGTCATGTCTGGAATAAGCACCTTAGCCAATTCACGGCCATAACTTTGCTTTTTAGATCAACAAACAGGGTTTCTGCAGGTATCTTCAAATTAAATTTAATGCCTTTTAATGCCCTTTTAAAATGTTTTAATGCCATATATGACCCATGACTAACCACATATATATATAAATATATATATATATATATATATATATATATACACAGATGCAATTAATGCATCCATGGCCCGGATATAATTATAAAATATGATTTTAAAATTGACCTATAACATCGACTATGCAATACACTTTAATTTTGCTAGTGCTTATAAAATTAGGAGTATAAAATATAAAATATTTGGAGAGAGAGAGGTTTATGTGACAATTTATTTTACAATTATTAATCATGAAGGCTATATTCAAATTAATTTATATAAAATTATCTTCAAAACTATTAAAAAAAAATAATGCCAGTATGAATTTAATGATTTTTAATGCTTTTTAAGGCCTTAATTTTCACAAAATCCATTTAAGGACTTTTAATGCTTTTTAATGCCCACGGACACCCTGAACAAACCAGCAGAAACACCACACCTTCAGAGTGCCCATTAAGATCACATGGTTGAGCCTCTTCTGATGCAAGACTGAAGTCCACATTCCCCAGCTGCAGAAGACCTGCAAGGATCTTAGCAAAAAAAGACAACAATCGAGTCATTTTCACATCATAGTATCATATTTATTTCCATAATTTTACTTATCAGACAGCCACCAACTCCAGTCCACACTCGCTCATCTCCTATGTTGTTATTTTGGTGTGTGAACTTGCATCAAAACCTCAAGGGTAATTTGCACGGAAGAAACAAACAAACTTTTCATCTCTCAGGTCTTCTTTAATGTTTGGTGTATTTTAGTAATTTAGTCTCCACCCACTATTCATACTTATTAACATCAAAAAGTTTAATTAATCAGTCCGAACCACCAAGTGTAATCAATATAATCATTGAGGTTTTGATGTCATTTTGTCCTTGTCACAACTTACCCTGAAAATCTGTGCCCGTTTCGCCTCATCAATGCCAAGGTTGATCATTGCATCCATCGTCTCTTGCAAACAGTCTTCTGCTCAGGCAACCAGAATGCAAGATGTCAAATATTAGAAGAACCTCCTCAAATTCCTCATAAAACACTTCAAAAGACAAATTCAAGAAGTACATTTAAACTATATTATCACCCAGATCTTTATATAAAGTTGGATATATAGGCATGTCCATCTTTACTGATTGCTTATATCATTGCAAAATGTAAATTATATAATTGTCCAGCTCTTATCTGCTAAATGTGACTAAGGCATAAATATATTAAAGTCCCTTTGACCCATTTGGGTCAAAAATGGGCACCCATTGAAATGAATGGGAAAAACTGTAATTTAGAGCATTTTAAAATAAGCCAAAATAAAACACCAGGTGACAGCAAAGTCACTTCGTCTTTAGGTTTTAGCTCTAAGAACTTATTGGAATTATATTTTAATGTAGTTAAAAAAAATAAAAAATAAAACATAAAAATAAGCATAATTTACATAGAAAATATGGTACTTTTTGACATAAATAAATTCAAAAATCCCCCAAAATAAATTTAAAAAACACCATAAATGGATAGACAAAACTTTATCGAAGACAGTGATATAACATTTATAATAAATAAAAATTAGGATCACACCTGTGCCCACATTTGTCCACTATTACAGGATTAAGGGGGATAAAGTGAATACGGTTTGAGGGCTAAGGGATTAAATTAATGACTACATTGGGACTTTGACTTTAGTTCTTGCCTTCTAATGTTCTCTCAGCAAGTGGCAACCAAGCAAAGTCTTGTTCCAAAGGCAGCATCCATTCCAGTCTCTGTTTGTCTGTGGCTCCTTTCATCATCTTCAAATCAAACCAACAACAACCAACATACAAATGAACACCAAATTGTCTGACTAACTTGTTTATAGATGATGTACACATAAAGGGCATTAGCATGATAGTACTGGAAATGGATATCTTTTGTAGTATTTTTATTCCTGGTAGGTTTTGTGAAAGCTGGCTCTTACTTTACCTGGTAAAATATGTGAAAATTTCTTTCATTTGGTGCTTGGATAGCCACTCTTGTCTTCTCCAAGAGATACGTATGCACTGACGCCCCAACCAGCAGCTGAGAGCTGAATTATAAAATCACAGAGGTTTAAAACAATCACAAGATGCTTTAGGTTTATGTGCCTGAAGTCAACGAAACTGAGAAAACACAACTGACCCCGTTGAGCTGAAGCTGGATGTATTTTCCAAAACGACTGCTGTTGCTGTTGCTGTAATGTGCAGGCATTGCCTGGGAAGAAGGGAAATAAAGGCTTTTGGAAAGATCAATTTAGGACATCACTGAAAATCATAGAAGAAGCAAAAGTACAACATTAAATGCTCTAGTATTTCTCACCAAACGCCTCCATGATGGGGTTGGAGTCCAGTACTCGATTTTTCTATCTTCTCTACTGTGTTCTGGGACTTCTGAGACGAGGCGGCCACAGTGGCGTAATACTTCATCAGACAACGTGACGTCCATGTCTGAAGAGAGATTTAGTGCAGAAGATGTGGTCTAAATCCCTTTGATTGGTTTTCAACTCAGTGTTAAACTTAATATGTGTTTGATGTCCATGTCTTTCTTTCTTCAGTTGAAAAGAAATGAAGGTTTTTGATGAAAACATTCCAGGATTTTCTCCATATAATGGACTTCAATGGGGTCCAAACGGTTCAAGGTCCAAATGAGAGTTTCAGTGCAAACTGTTCAAAGGGCTTTAAACGATTCCAGGGGATGAATAAGGGTCTTATCAAGCGAAACGAGCGGTCATTTGATAATTAAATAACAAAGTTTATGTTTTATAAGCTCAAATGGTCACCTTGCTCTGTTATGTGATGCGCATTCATGACTCTCCTGTTTGAACTCGTTCATCAAAATGAACAAATCTTTTACCGAGTCAATTCATTACTGTTCATTTCGTTCGTTTAGTTAACCAAATGACACGAAAAAAGATTCTTTCATTTTGATGAACGAGTTCAAACAGGAGTCACGAATGCGCATCACAGAACAGAGCAAGGCGAGCATTTGAGCTTATAAAACTTAAACTTTGTTATTTATTTATTAAATGAGTGATCGTTTCGCTTGATAAGACCCTTATTCATCATCTGGAATCATTTAAAGCCCTTTGAACAGTTTGTACTGAAAGTGTCTTTTGGACCTTGAACCGTTTGGACCCCATTGAAGTCCATTATATGGAGAAATCCTGGAATGTTTTCATCAAAAACCTTCATTCTTTTCGGCTGAAGAAAGAAAGACATGAACATCTTGGATGACATGGGGGTGAGTAAATTATCAGCAAAAGTTTTTTTAAAAGTGAACTACTCTTTTAAATTACATTAAACTGACTTAAAAAAGAGACTTGAATCTTGTATTACTCTCTTGTATAAAGAAGTCGATGTGTTAAAGCAATGTAAAAAAAAAACTAGTTTGAGCATCACATGTCAGCTGATATTGTTATGTAAATCTGTCACAATGCAGCTTTACAAAGAGACTGCCATTGAAGTATAGAGCAAGCTTTCTCAGTAAATTCACATGTAAAGAGATGTTTACATAGAGCTAGGAGGACTGTTATTATTACACATATGCTTTAACCTACAACACACAAGCACCACTTACCTTCCCAGCTCCGCTCTCTCCAGAGACGACCAGCGATTGGTTCATGGGCTCCACCTGGCCTTGCACATTCCTATACGCCTCTTCTGCTACGATGAAGATGTGTGGCTTAAATTCCTACGTACAAAGAGATGCTTTAATATAGCCTTCTATATAACACTGCATTCTGTGAACCAATATAATGTAATTTACCCTTACCTGTCCCAGAAAATGGCCATAAAAATAGTCAATATCATCTAGAGTGACCTCAGTTATATCCAACTTCCTGGTTTACAATTTTACATTCTCAGATGTCAAAATAAACATGCAGAGGATAGCAAGCATTGTAACCAGTCCATGGCGTAAACACAAAAAGATCAATTCTTAAATAATAGACCAATAGTGTGTATTTTACTTTTTTTGCACAAAATTAATGGCAGCTGGGGACCAGAAGACGTAACAAAGGCATTATAGACCGTTTTTAAAATATAAAAAGTTAAAGACTGACTCATTGACTTCATATTGAATCCCACAGACCTGCAGCACACTGAACAGACCAGGTGTGCAAACATTGTTTTGACACTGTCCTCCGCTATGACAAAAGGCAGATCATCCTGTCATCTGTTAAGCATTAACAACACAGATCTCTAGTTTCAAAAGACAACATACTACTAGAGATGGGTGTCATGACTTAAAATCTTTATATCTTGGTTAATGTAGATAATCACAATGTAGTTATTTTTGCTTCACTCAACAACAATTTAACCAAGAAATTCTGTACTACATACTCAAGCAGTAATGTCTATTTTTGATCAATTTGATAACGCAAAAACGAAATATATGAAAGGTCTGAGCCATGCTTGAAGCTGTTGTACAATAACCTACAGTTACACCTCGTTAAATACAAGGATACAAAATAATTCCCATTCAACAAAGCTGTTGTTTTTGTTAAAGGTACATACAGTATGATATGACCATACAAACTTGTCATGGTGTCCACTAACTTCTACATGTTTGAGATGTACTGATAGACTTGTTCATGTCCTCACGCGTGTTTACCTGAGGCTGAGGGGCGGAGTGATATTCCCTCATCACATCCAGAGAGTACAGGTGAGGGATGGGCTGGAAAGGGTTTAGGGCGATCAGCGTACAGCCGGCATGTGTGTAGAAAACCTTCGCGCTGTACCTGGCCTGCAGACATTTCAGCACTGTACAACACACAAAATCTTTGACTTTTACAGATGAATTGTGCAGCTCCATGGCTGATATTATGAATCAAAATTCAAGATCCAACCTAGAATTTCAGAAGCTAAAACTGAAATCAGGCGATAAAAATCCAGAAAGAATATCATCTGAATTGCTTTTGCACACACACACTGTACCTGTAGAAGGGGTGACCGGGTTGACTTTAGTGAGGTCATCGTACGTGTGAAGTTCAGCTTCATTGATGAGGAAGTCTCTGATGTCCACTTCCAGTGAATCATTGAGAGGTTTCCCGAAGCCCTGGGCTTTTTCTGTCAGTCCATTTACCTGCATAACGCAAATAAATCTGCTCAGAGCATGCATTCAGAAATAACTGGTTCCACTCACTGACTGACAATCACATTTAGTTTCATATGTACAATCATCATTACATTCTCATTGAATATCAAACAAATAAAAAGTGCAATTAATACCAAAATACCAAAAGGTAAGTACAGTATGTACGCATGTATAGGCATTTACGTATGTATATGTGAATATAAGGTTGTATATGGGATGTATGTTTGGGTATGTATGTAGGTATAGGTATGTATAGGTATATATGTATAGGTATGTATGTATATATAAGTGTGTGGGTATGTATGTGAATGTATGTGTACATCTCCTGCTAATTATTATTACTATTATTATTATCATTTTTATGTTTTTATTATTATTACTTATTATTATTATTCCTATTATTATTAATGTCTTTATTATTATTATTTTATTATTTTTCTCTTTCACTGGGTTGTAAAGGATAGGAGAAAAAAGGGGAAAAATATATTGTGTCTACTCTGACATATTAATTGTATGTTTGCAATATGAATAAATGTCACAATAAAAAATATATATATAAAAAAATAATACCAAAATGTTGCTGCTGCTAATATAATCATTCATTGGTCTAGTGTATTTTCATTTACTGTTGTGATATGGAAAATAAATAATCGCTAATCGAGAATCGTTAATAATCGAAAAACAACTGTAATCGAACTTCAATCGAACCGGGTTCAAAATGTATTTATAAACCGGGTTTATAAATCAAAATGTGTGCTTGAGACATGGTTTTTAATGAGGAGACTTTAGTTTTTGTAATCAGGCTCTCAAAAATTATGTCAAAATTTGGATTTAGACAGGAGGACAATATATGGGTTATCAGCTTTACTATTCCACTCTTGAAAGACACTTGCAGGCAAAATGTTCCTAACGAACGAACAACAGAGACAAAAAATCAGGTATAAACGGTGTAATAAATTAAGTTGCACATCCTTCCTCTGATTCTGCTGCGAATCCACATGTTTAATGACAGCATGTGTTGAGAAGGGTCAGGACAGGCTGAAGAAGACAAGCTAATTATACACAGTACACGCCGTCTGTTGGACAGGCCTGCTCCTAATCCAATAACAAGGTAAACGACAGCAACACTACCTGGTTAAGTACAGACTCAGAGATCACATAGACTAATGACAGATTAATTCAGAAACATCTAACAAAACAATTAAATTTAAACATGATCCAGTTTCAACTCCCAGGCTGGCACCAACACTGAAGTTATGAATCATAATAGATTGGAAATAACGAGATCATGACTGGATCTGTGGGCATGAGAAACAAACCATCTGCACTATTCACAGTAAACTAGACATAATACCCAAGGGTGACCTTTAACAGTGCACCTTTACTAGACTAGAATGAACATATCAAAGCAAATGAACACAAACAACCTGGACAGATTGTATGTTTTCTTAACCTCATATAAAGTTATGCCAAAAAAGGAGAGCATGGGTAGTTGTGTGCGCATGCCCAGATTAGGTTGATCTGCTGAATAATCTAGGCATGGCCCTTTCAGATTAACTGCGTCACTGCTTAATCCGCCAATGACAACATGAGCCAAGTCAATGAATATGCAAATGAAGTAACACCGGAAAAACAAGACTGTTAATTACATATAATCACAGTAAATCACTTTATCAACAATTATTATTAAACATTATTAAATAGAAAACTAGTCAAGGGTGACATTTATTAGGCCTAACTTTTTTTAAATGACTGCCTTTAAAAATAAAACGTGTATTAGGACAGGAATAATAATAAGCCAAATTGTTGTTTACTATGACATTTGAGAATATTAATCTGTGTGTTTTCCCCATCAATATCTATATATCTACTATATATATATATGTGTGTGTGTGTGTGTGTGTGTGTGTGTATTTCTATTTCTTCTTGTCACAAAAAAACAACATTTATTGTGATGAGAAAATTAGAAAACTATGAATACTTTTTTGGACATAATATCACGTTTGGGGCATGTGCCTTTGTAATAGGCTAACAGTTACCATGGTACTCTTTGAAGTACCATCTGAATATTATGGTACATAAAGTAATATTTCATACTTTTGTTCAGTTTGTCCGTTTAATTTTTTTTTTTTGATGATCAGTCTTAAACCTTGTTATACATAAAGAAAAAGTGAGGTGAACGTATTAAATGAGCAGGGAAAAATAAAGTTAGTGTAGCGTTACCTTTTCCTTCTGTCGATTTTGTCTTCCAGGTTTTTCCAAACTCCCGTCAGAGCCGTTAGTGTTTATAACGGTCGAAACGTTTTTCTTTCGAAATAAAAGCTTCTGTTTGACATTCGCCATGATTGTAAACTTTAGAAAGACGCGTTTCGCGGTATTTACTTGTTCATATCTCTGCCGTTATTTTATGTTTTTCAGCCATGAAAATTCCTCAGTGAAGGACAAAACTCCCTCTAGCGCGCGACTCACACCGGCGGCCACGGACACGCGCAGTTACGTCACTCAAGACCAGTCCCCGCCCGCATAATGACGTTTCACTGTAAGCCACGCCCAACACGGAAAAGAAACATTCCAGTGCCAATGTGCGACGACAGTTTGTTATAAACTGAGGATGATGAATAAAAAATAAACTATTTATTAGAGGAATGTGCATTTCTACTATTTAATGAAAAGATGCAAGTACAGTAATGATGCATAAGAGTCCCTGTTTAGTGTATTAAACCGGTTTATCCTGACAGACCACTGCATTAGTGCTTTCGGTAATTTAGTTTCTCTACACATCACACGGGATAAGGTAAGAAGTTACATTTTATATAATACAATATAAACAATAGCTTCAATAAGTGTGTTTCTCGATTAAATCGCTTAAATGGAATTATTTCCTCTTTTAAATGTTTGAGATCAAAATTACCATGGTCAGTTGACCAATTAACAAAATGCATTATTAATTTAAATATAATATACTATATATACACTGCCATTCAGATTTTTGAGAACGGGTAAGATATTAAATGTTTTTAAAATAAGTCTCTTCTGCCCACCAAGGATGCATTTCTTTGATAAATTAAAATAAATACAACTTAAAATATTTTAATATATTTTAAAGGATAATTTATTCCTGTGATCAAAGCTGAATTTTCAGCATCATTACTCCAGTGTTCAGTGTCACATGATCCTAATATGATGATTTGATACTCAAAAAATATTCATTATTATTATTATCAATGTTGAAAGCACTTCACCCGTGTTTTCAGGATTCTTTGATGATTAGAAAGTTCTGTTTCATTTATTTGAAATAGAATCTTTTGTAACATTAGAGATGTCTTTACTGTAACTTTTGATGAATATAAATGCTGAATAAAAGTATTGATTCCCTTTTAAACGGTAGTGTATAATTTTTAAAAATCTTTCTATTTCAGATAAATGCTGTTCTTGTGAACTTTCTATTCTAAAAAAAATACACAACCGTTTTTAACATTGATTTATAATAATAAGCATTTCATGAGCATCAAATCATCATATTAGAGTGATTCCTGAAGGATCATGTGACACTGAAGACTGGAGTAATGATGCTGAAAATCACAGGAATAAATTAGGGCTGTGAAACAAAATCCATCCAAAATTAAAGTTTTTGTTTACATAATATATGTGTGTGTAGTGTGTATAATTATGTATATATACGTAATAATTATACACGTAATATTTTGTATATATAAATACACACACATGCATGTATACATTTAAGAAATATTCACATGTGTATACTTTATATATATTTATGCAAAATTAACATTATACATAAATATAAATATTTGACATATTAATAAAAAAATTTTCTTAAATATACACATGCATATGTGCGTATTTAAATATATAAAATATTTATACACACTACACAACAAACTTTTATTTGGATGCAATTAATCGTTTCACAGCCCTAGAATAAATTACGCTTTACTATATATTCGCATACAGCCTTGTTGAGCATAAGAAACATCTTTTAAAAAACAGCATGTTTTATAATCTAAATAAAATGTTTGTTTATTTTTACAGACGATGGCATCACCAGACGAGAAGTTGCGTTTGTCAGTAATCTGAACGGCACGAGCCTGACGGAGGTCTCTCTGGGATCCTTCTTAGCGCCGCTGTGTTTCCTCAGTCGAGGTCTTTTCCTGATCGTTTTCCACCTGGGAAAGGGATTCTCCCGTTATCCCGTGCATCCCATCTCCTGCTGGACTTCACATCTCTAATAATGCCTTTGGTCCTGTCGTGCACCGCGTTCAAGCGACATCCTTCACTTTGTGATCGTGGGCATTGCTGTGGTCGACTCCGCTGTCCTGTACCTCGTGTACACGAACGGAAAGCGAGGTTCCTTCTCCGACACGATGGACAAGTTTGTGAAAAGCAGAGTCGAATCAAACCAAGTCCCGTTTGTAACCGTGTTTCGTGTCCTAGTCAACGTGAAGACCGCCATAAGCATCCTAGCTGTCGATTTCAGCGTGTTCCCAAGACGTTATGCGAAAACAGAGACGTATGGAACGGGGTGATGGATTTCGGTGTGGGAGCGTACGTGATCGCCAATGCTTTGGTGTGTCCCGAAGCAAGAGGAAAGGAGATACGAGGATCGAAGATGGGTCATGTGCTAAAACAGTGCGTTTCGGTCTGGCCTTTGGTCCTGTTAGGGTTCGTGAGGCTTGCGAGCGTTAAATCATCCGGGTATCACGAACATGTGACGGAGTATGGGGTTCACTGGAACTTTTTCTTCACGTTAGCCATCGTCAGGCTGGTGGCAGTCCGCACTTCTGGCTCTCTTTCCGGTCAACTCCTCTGGGATTCTTGCTGTGTTCATTGGGGGAACGTACCAGGTCGTCTTGGAAACAACAGGTCTGAAGGCCTTTCTCGTTCGTGGGGATAATCGCACCGGCTTTCTGGAGGAAAACAAAGAGGGATCTTCTCAGTCGTGGGTTACATTGCCATCTACATGGCTGGGGTTCAGATCGGACGTTACCTCATGCAAAGCAGAGCTTTAGTTCAAGACTGGATCCGAGTGAACCCGTAACCTTCTGTTGACCAGCTTCGGCTTGTTTTTGGCTTTATACGTGTGCCAGAGATGCATTCGAGCCAGGTTTCACGGAGAATGGCCAATCTTTCCTTCTGCGTTTGGACTGTCAGCGCAAGCCATGTTCTTTCTGTCATGTTTAAGCATTGGTGATTTAGTGTTACTGCTTTCTAAAGTCATTTCTAATTTTTCACTTGTGTCTGCATCGTGGTGTCCACATCACAATAGGAAGTCTGAGAAAAATGAGAAATAATATGGATGCATTATGCCTCATACAGTCTGTTAACCGGAACCAGTTGTTATATTTCCTGCTCGGCGAATGTCATGACGGGTTTGACCAATGTGTGTGTAGACACTCTGAACACCAGTGATGCTGTTGGCGTGAGTGTTTTGCTCTTGTATATGTTTATGAACAGCTTGGTCATATTCATTTTGCATGTCAATAAAATAACCATTAAGTTCTGGTAAACACCTTTTTATTTAAGCTTTATTTTAAGCTTGGATTTCAAACTGCTGTGTGTGTAAAAAAAGTTGTAAATATGATGTTACTATATGTGTAATCTGTATTCTATATCAAATATTAAAGATAATTTCATGCCGGTATTAGATGCACATAACATGGACATCACATCAAGAGATTTTTGTCTTTTTATGTGCGCTAATTGGCCAATATTTCTTTTATCACTGTTTTTTAATAATAAATGGATTTAAAATATTCCATACAGACTTGTATTTAATGTCATTAGGTTGCAAAGTTGCATGCATAATAATTAGAAAAGAATTAGGAAAAATGCTGATGTGTACTAAAATAATTATAAGATCAATTTTAAAGCAAAAATGTCATGCATACTTTGAATAACATAATATTTAAACAAATATGCAATCATGAAAACTTGCATGTATAGTAATTATATATATATATATATATATATATATATATATATATATATATATATATATATATATATATATATACTATTTTATTATTATATATAGTATTATTATACTATATATATATATATATATATATTAGGGCTGTCAAACGATTAATCGCATCCAAAATAATGTGTTTATTTTGGATGCGTTTACATAATATATGTGGGTGCACTGTGTATAATTATTTTATATATATAAATACACACATGCTTGTATATATTTAAGAAATATTTTCATGTATATACTGTATATAGATATATATATAATTTATATTATATATAAAGATTTTATATATAAATAATTTTTTTTCTTAAATATACATGCATGTGTGTATTTATATATATACAAAATAATTATACACAGTGCACCCACATACATTATGTAAACACAAACTTTTATTTTGGATGCGATTAATCGTTTGACTAGCCCTAATATTTTTTTAAATACTTATGTTTGCTAATATTCCAAATTATTTTAACTCAATTGATATTATGTCGTAAAACTATATGCAACAAATGTTTATTTGCATCATGTATTATTTAATGTAGTCCAGCGATCACAATTGCATAATAATTAGAAAAGAATTAGGAAACATGTTTACTATTCCAAAGTCTTTTAAGGAAACTTTAAATCATGTCATAAAAACTGCATTAAAAATGATTGTAAAATAATTATAAGATCCATTTTAAACAAATATGTCATGATGCAGTCTTTGAAATAAATTATATTTAAACAAATGCAATCATAAAACCTGCATGTATAATTATAAAATAATTTGAACGTACTGATGTTTGTTGATATCCCTAGTTCTTTTAACTAAATTAATATTATGTCATAAAACTATATGCAAAATATTTTTAATTTTCATGTAGTCTTCATTTCATAGTAAATTCATTATGCATGCACAATTAGAAAAGAGTGAGGAAAATGTTGTTTTAGAATAAGTTATCATATCATATCAACCCAAATGTAAAGTATGCTGCTAATAATGTAAATTATGCTCAAAATAATCTCCTTTTACTTGGTTTGCAACCCGCCAGTAAATCCACAGAAGAAGAAGAGTCTTCCATCCATGTGTCAATCAAAGCCCGGAACTACTTTCTGACGTATCAGGGGGCCAAAGGTCATCGAACATTCGCCTGCCACATACGCCTCTGTCGCACTTGTTTGTTTTTTGTCCAAAAAGAAAACAACTATCGAAAACAGGTGTGTAGCAAAACTTCTGCTTGATATTTGTGTATTTAGACGCGGTTTTAACTGCAATAATGGCTGAAAAGTGACGTTACGGGGAGGATAAATGCTGAGTTTGTCAGTCCGTCAGTCAAAGTAGACTTTTGGCAGGACACTTTTGAATTCAAATGTCTTCTAAAATGCTAAAAGTACATTTGCGCATTGTATAGAGTGCAGGGAAACATGCTTTGTTTGGGTTTAAAGTTGCAGCTTGCGCGGGCAAGGCTTCTGACAGCACTAGCATGCTAATCAGCTTGGAAAAGTTTCACAGGTTAGCCGTATGCTAACGCGAGTTCGACACACTAACATATCTGTTTATTTTGTAACATTATCTCTCTATCCATCCCTGCAACATTTACGGCATTACATATTTTAAAATGATTCGTTTAAGCTGTGAGCATTTCGTTGGCTAGCAGGCTAATTAGCATCTGTGCTCATCGTAGGGAGCATGAGTGCGATTATCATAGCTCTTTTTGTGTAAATGTTGTTATGACAGCAGGCAGTCGAGCTGATTTTATATGAATATAATCTAAAATGTGTATTTTAGTATTTCGAAGCTTTTAGATGCTAGTTTTGTGTTTGTTTAGCGGCTAATTGTCGTAATGTGGCTTGAACCTCTCACACCTCTGAAGAGTTCCTGCATTTATTTGGAAATTGTATTCAAATATATGCGAATGTGAGAGAAGTATATCAGTGTCTCTTTCAGACTGGAGTGTGGAGTTGGGTATAATAAGTGTTTAAAGCCTCTGTAGACAGATAATATTGAATGTGTAAGCTAATAATCCTTAGCAAAGCTGCTAGGAAGGCACACAGTGTTTGCACTTTAGAAATTCAACTGCAATATTGCACAAATATATACAACAGCCTCCCTTGTTTCTTTGTCTAATTCAATACCAATGTCTAAATCCTAGCTGTAAGGCAAATTATCCATTGGGAAAGACTGCAAATGAGTTTGAAATTGAGTCTTTAACACAGGATATTATATAAGGTGATCATATTTGTCGTATATAGTGAGAGAGATGTTCAAAGACGGGTTTGTGACCAAAGATAGCCTGCTATAATTTCTGACAGTCTCATAAGTTTAGCATGATCATCTCACAGTGTGTTTGCTGCTACGGCCTAGCCAATAAAAATGCAACATGAAATGGCATATTAATCAACATGACACTTAAAAACTTAAAACTTCTTTACTCAAGCTCCATTTACACATTGGCATGCCTATTTGGCCTCTTTTTCAGAGCCATAACTGTATTTATAACCATTTAATAGCCATAATTTCGCTCCCTCTTGTTTTTCAGTGCAAAAACAACAATTGCCAAAGTGTGATTCAAATGGTATCATCATCATACAATGTCTTACCCAAGATTATTAGATCCATGTTTTGATTTGATTTCTGAAATACTAGGCATTATGCATCACTATATCCTTACATCATTTAATGTGTGGTTCTATGAATATGCAAATGAGCCCGCCTCCACTCCCTCACTCAGAGATCCACTGGTTGACGATCACACGTTGATCTGATTGGTTACAAGGTGGTTTGTGACGTCAGAAACACCAGCGAATTTCACACCGTGTTTTTGAGACTGTCTTTGGTTCACTGCAGTTTTAAGGAGGAAATACTCAGCAATGCTGTCCACTTATCAACTTACACATGGTGTGTGTTATAAAGCGTATTAAAAACAGAATGAAAATTAGGGCCAAACCACCCAGATGGCGTAGTGTTTGCTAACTGAGATCCTCCTCTCACGAACAGGCTGATCTGGACGGGAGACATGGCTCATCTGGTGGCTGTCTGCAGGGACGGGGAAGAGGAGTACTCTTTTTCTTGCACGCCAGATTCCCTTGTACATTCGAATAGCACACTCACGGTAAGATCATTTCTTTGGTTTCCGCATGTTCCTGGTCTTATAGTCAGAGTGGCTAATACCAGTTTTAGAGGTTTGCCTTTGCAAGTGCCACTAAATACCAAGTGTTTCTTTTAGGGCTGGGCAACGATTAATTGCATCCAAAATACAAAGTTTGTGTTTACACAATATATGTGTGCATAGTGTGTATAATTATTTTGTATATATATAAATACACACACATGCATATATATGTGTTCTTAATATATGAAATATTTATATTTATACATAATATTAATTATGTATAAATATATATATATATATATATATATATATATATAAAGTATATACATGCAAATATTTCTTAATTATATACATGCATGTGTGTGTATTTATATATACAAAATAATTATACACACCACACCCACATATATTACGTAAACACAAACTTTTATTTTGAATGCAATTAATCGCGATTAATCATTTCCCAGCCCTGGTTTCTTTATGTATGCTTACTGAATGCAAACTAGGGCTGCTTGATTAATTGCAACGTGATTATTTATGCGCAGCTTGTCAGTGTGTGTGATCGGTAGTAAATGCCAGAGGGTGTCTCACACACACGCCTAATATGCCCTGCCACAGAAGTGGACCATTCCTGGAAAACTCATCATCGCTGTAGCTGAATAAACATTATTTAGGACTATCGCTTTTTATTTGAATATGCATTCGAACCTGACATGAAGTATCTGTATTCAAACTATTAATCAACTATCCAGTTTTTAAAATGCCATGTGTTGCGCATTATGATTAGACCGTTTGTTTTTTATTTATTGTTTGTCATCTCATCCTTTAGAGGGCGCTCTAAACGTATTGTAGCATGGGCCCATGATCCAAATCAAGCGAATTATAGAGTGCCAAAGTTATGACGTCACTTTGTAGGCCAAAACGTGGAAGTGAGTTGAGCATTAGCACTCTCGGTTCCCTCGCTCTAATGTCAATGGTTTTTTTTTTAATGGGTTTTTGCTAAATCGCCTGAAATAAGGTCTGTGGTGAACACATTTTTTTTTACGTTTTTTTTTTTTTTTTTTTTTAACTTTATTGTGTCTGCTTGTGTTTTTTTTTAACTTTATACAGGCTTCAAAATGTATAAATTTTGGACAATTACCGCGGACAATTACGACCCCAACTCATTTTAAATGTAGTGTCTGGAAATATGGATGGTGAAGTAACCCTTAAAGATGTGGTAGTTAGCAGAATTTGCAAAAAAAAAAAAAACGTTTTACTTGCGCATCATACTTGTAGATATTGAAATATATTCTAATACAGTGCTTGATATTTGATATCCGTTCAAGTTTGATATCTTTCAAAAGTTACAGCCTTAAATGAGTAGTTTACTTTAAAAAAGAAACTTTTGCTGATAATTCACTCGCCCCATGTCATCCAAGATGTCCATGTCTTTCTTTCACAGTTGAAAAGAAATGAAGGTTTTTGATGAAAACATTCCAGGATTTTCTCCATATAATGGACTTCAATGGGGTCCAAACGGTTCAAGGTCCAAATGAGAGTTTCAGTGCAGCTTCAAAGGGCTTTAAACGACACCAGACGATGAATAAGGGTCTTATCAGAGCAAAGCGATCACTCATTTAATAAATAAATAGTTTTATAAGCACAAATGCTCGCCTTGTTTGACTCTCCTGTTAGAACTCGTTCATCAAAATTAATGAATCTTTTTCGAGTCAATTGGTTCCCATTGAAGTCCATTATATGGAGAAAATCCTGGAATGTTTTCATCAAAAACCTTCATTTCTTTCGACTGAAGAAAGAAAAACATGGACATTTTGGATGACATGTGGGTGAGTAATTATCAGCAAGAGTTTTTTTTTTTTACAGTCAACTACTCCTTTAATAAACAAGATTTAAAACGCTTTAATTAAACATGACTAATTCTGTGTGAGTAAAATGTCATTAAATGTTGTCTTTTGTTAGACAGGAGGTTCATAAATGATTCTGACGGGTCAAAGGTGACGTTCTTGAAAAGATGTTTGACGCGTGTTGCTTTTCAGATGCACACTATAAGTGACTCAAACTCACAGCGCTTTCAGACGTTTAAGAGCCGATCATCAATGACAATCTGCGCATAAAACACATCGCAAGCCTTTGCAATTTCACAATCGCGATACGCCAAATCTATTTAGTGTGATTTATCGTGCAGCCCTGATGCAAACTGAAGCCACAGACAGTGTTATGTTTGGAAGTGTTGTGTTATTTTGATTGTGTACATGTTGTATTTTCTGTAGATGGTGATTGAGTTTCCTGACAGTGTTCTGGAGTTTTGACAGCTATCAGATCAACAGTTCACAAATGAAGCAGTTTATTGAGGTAAACAATGACATTTTCCAATTTTCCAACCTTTTAGGAGAACCCGTCGGGGTCATATTTCCCTGAAAATAAGAAATCGGAGCATGTGTTTTATTTTTATTTAAAGGGGCGTCTCCACAATGCTGTTCTCACTTTAAAATCTGGATCCTGAAAAGGCAAACTTTTCAAAGTGCAAGTTTTTGAAAACTGTACTGTTATGACGTTTCTGTGTAAACTACAAAAAAGCGTGAATTTTTGAAAACTGTGACAACATACACATGACCTGGCAGCAAAATACAGCGTATTACGTGGGAATGGGGATTGTTTATGATGACGTTGTCCCTGTATGCAAAACTTGTTAAAAAGACAAAGGAAAAACTCTATTTTTAGTACATTGTTGTTGTGTAAACATGCACCAAATCGGTCACATAAAATGTTATTTAAAAAAAAAAAATTCATGACAATTAAGCTACTGCACCATAAATCTCATTACTGTAATGTAATTAACAAGTAATGCAAAAGCATTCTGCCAGTCGGTACTGCTTTCAATTTGTTGATTTTAATAAAATATTTTCATTACTGAAGAAACGTATGTCAGGATGCAACAATAATAAGGATCCTGAAAAAGATCCTGTTTTCAACATTATTAATAATAATAAACATATTTTGAACATATTAAAATGCCTACACCAATCATGAAATTACTCTTACTAACAGCATTATATGCAGTATTAGATTGAAATGTGCAAAGAAAAAAACATTATTTTAAAATATATATTTGTGTAATATACACTACCAGTCATTGATAATAATCATTAATGTTTCTTAATCAAATTAGAGTGATTTCTGAAGGATCATGTGACACTGAAGACTGGAGTAATGATGATAAATTCAGCTTTGATCACAGGAATAATTTACGCTTTAAAATATGTTCAATTAGAAAGCAATTCTATTAAATTGTCATAATATTTAACCGTATTACTGTTTATTTGTTGGTGAGACAGAAGAGACTTATTTCAAAAAAGTTACTAATATATGTGTGTGGACAAAGTGAATAACTTTTCCAGCTTGACAGAAATTACAAAATAATAGTCAGACTTTTATTCTGTCAAGCTTAAAACCCACCTTTTTGCTACTTGTTTCCCTTGATTTCTATGTTTATGTGCCACTATTATGCTCAGTTTATTTGTATTGTTTGTCATGTTTGGTAAAGCGACCTTGAGTTTTGTGAAAGGCGCTGTATGAAATAAAGTATCATCAAGCTTCACTTCCCTCGTGTGTTTGTCCGCCAGCACCACAGTTTGCTGAAGCCGCAGGACCTGAACATGGCGCTGATGGTGATGTCTCGTGAGGTCATCAGCGCTCTGGCCCGAATGAAGTGCCGTGCGTGGGCTGCCGGCGCAGTGTGGAGCACCTCTTCTCTCAGCTCACGGACTCTGGGTACTTCGCTCTCGAACCGCTCACTGTGGGATCCTCCGGAGTGCTGTCAGTCACACGGGCGTGTCTCACTGACCCCAGGAAACTCTACACACTCTTTTATGTTCATGGGTGAGTTCTCCAAACACTCTTAGTGTCTAACGGCGCTTTTTCACTACATCATACGGCTCAGTTAGCGTTTCCTCCGCAGTTTAGTCCCGCCTCAAAGTGGGTGGGATTATAGATTGATTTAATAGGGACTTTGAGTCCCAACCATATGAAAATTACACATTATGGAAGTTCAGTCAGTGTATTGTGTAAAGGGAAAGGAAATGCCCATTGAAATAGTTTTGATCTTGCCTCTAAAATATATCAGTGTTGTCTTTAATGTTAACTTGTGCTGTTTATTCCTTTGTTTGCAGGTCAAAGTTAAACAACATCATTGATTCCATCCCGAAGAGTAAAAAGAACAAACGCTGCCAACTGCACTCTTTAGACACGCACAAACCGAAGCCTTAGGGTGAGTCCGTTGTTTTAATCATCGTGACATTTGGTGTTTTTAACATGGCAAAATCTTCCTCCTTACTTTCTTGACAGAATCCCTAGACATATGTTTCATGTAATGTAAAATGCATTCATGGGATGTGTCCATGTGACCAGATGTGCATCATTTACAATTTATGCACCACTAAATATTTTTGCGTTGAACCATTTAAACTTAGTTATAACTCTATGCATACACTAAATATATACAGAGGCCTGTGACTATGAGAGACATTATATGGATAAAATACTTGAAAAGCTGCTCTTCAATATTAACCAGATCTAAACAGCAAATATATTAATCAATTCAAGTCAAATAAAGTCAAATAAAATCAATCAATATTAACCAGATCTAAACAGTGCAAATATTTTAAAATCAATTAAAGTCAAATAAAGTCAAAAAAAAATTATATATGTGTATATATATATATATATATATATATATATATATATATATATATATATATATATATATATATATATATATATATTATATATATATATATATATACAATTATTTTTATTTTATTTTTTTCAGGTGAAACTTGAAAAATGAGAATATGGTGAAAGTTGAAACTATATTATATAGACTCATTGCATGCAAAGGGAGATTTTTTTTCAAGGCTTTATTTGTTATAATTGTGACGATTATGGATTACGGATATGAAAACCCCAAATTCAAAATTAGAATATTGTGAAAAGGTTTTCATATCTGTAAACTATTATAACAAAAAAAGGCTTGAAATATCTCACTTTGCATGTAATGAGTCTATATAATATATTAGTTTCACATTTTAGGTTGAATTACTGAAATGAAAAATTAGAATACCATGCAAAAGTTCATTTGAGTTTCACCTGTGTGTATATATATATATATATATATATATATATATATATATATATATATATATATATATATATATATATATATATATATATATGAAGAGTTCAGATGCAAAGCCTCTAAGTGCTATTTGAAATTTTCTTCTAAAATGATCATTTTTATCAAGCTTGTATATTAAAGTTCAGTAATTTCACTTAAATGGCAATGAAATTACCTATTAATTGTCATTTAAGTGAAATTACTGAACTTAAATATACAAGCTTAATAAAAATGGTCATTTTAGAAGAAAATTTCAAATGGCATTTAGAGGCTTTTGCATCTGAACTCTTCTATCATATATATATATATATATATATATATATATATATATATATATGTGTGTGTGTATAAGACGACATAATGATTAGAAAACACACAAGAAAAAATCAAGTTTTCAGAGTTTTAGTGTTAGTAAACTACTATATATAATGTTGAGTTTAATAATAATGCAATGGGGGAATATTTGAAGGTCCTGATAATGCCTTGTCTTGTTACCAGTAAAAAGTGGCCTACATTATTTTATATATCTCTATTCAGTGACCGTACAAGCTTATTCATTTGAAATAATTCAGTATTTTCAGCTTCAGATTTATTAATATTCTGGTGTCTCTATTGTCCTGTGCATTGGGTTTCAGCACCAAGTCCAAACCTATTCATGTACACCCACAATGTAATGTATATTTAGCATTTTAATCAACATCACATTTTTGTCTTGGAGCATGGCAATGATATCGTATCATGAGTTCAGTATGGTGATATGTATTCAGCATCGTGACATGATGGTACTGGTTACACCCCATGAACGGTGTTCTCCGTCCTGCAGGGGCAGCTGGATGGACGTTTGGGAGCTGATGTCACAGGAGTGTCGATGATGAAGTGGTTCTGATTGACAGCTCCTCTCTGTTGGAGACTCTGGAGACGTACCTGCGCAAACACCGGTACGAGATTCTGATCTTACACATTTCTGTTAATTAAGGCGAGACACTACAGGCATCTGTCAATTTGGGCATTTTTGTGTGTTTTTCAGACAAAAAACATCCAAAATACACATCTTTTAGAGCACTTTATCTATTTACGGCTGTAGATTTCAATTAAAGTGTGTATCTTTAAAGGCCGTTTTTCCTCCTGCACTGAGCCAGAAATCTCCACTTCAGTAACACTTACACACACCAAACTTTACAGTTTTATTTTTTTCAATATTCAGAAGGTTTTTACGGAGAGGTTTGTTCATATATAATTTTCCTGATTTTATACAATATATTATTCCTTTAAAAAAATGGCAAAAATGTATTTATTTTTGGCTGTTGGCAGTATTTTTTAGGATAAATGTGAAAAACTGTTAGAAACCTTTGACTCTAATATATCAAAACTATAATAATTATTTTATATATATGAAATACACCCACACATGCTTGTATATATTTAAGAAATATGTTCATGTATATAGATTTATATATGATTCATATTATATATAAATATAAATATTTATATATAAAAAATGATTTTCTTAAATGTACATGAATGTGTATTTATATATATATATATATTATACACAGTGCACCCACATATATTATGTAAAAAAAAACTTTTATTTTGGATGTGATTAATCATTTGATAGCCCTAATCAAAACATATAAAACAAGAATTTTGAACCTGACTTTATCCAATGTTTATCCAAATTAGTGCATATTTAAGTAGATAACACCTAATTTGCATACTTAAACATAACGTTTCTGAAAACTTGTAATAAATTCTAAATGTAATCAATCAACTGGTGAAGTAGGTTGATATTTACTTAGTATTTTGTTTTTCTTACCCTATTCATCTGTGGTGTCTCGCCTTAATGATTATTATTTCTGTTTGTCTCTGAATATCTCTGATGTTCTGTTTCTGCACCGTCATTCTCAGGTTCTGCACTGACTGTAAGAACAAGGTTCTGCGAGCGTACAACATCCTGGTGGGAGATCTGGACTGCAGTAAAGAGAAAGGCTACTGTGCGTCTCTGTATGAGGGCCTGCGATGCTGTCCACACGAGCGCCACATCCACGTCTGCTGCGAGACCGACTTCACTCGCTCACTTACTGGGCCGAGCAGAGCCAGAGTTCGCCGGGGGTTACGAGTGAGTGATTCAGTCCATGTGGAGTTTAGTCAAACCAAAAATGATATAATTTTTTATATTTCTTTTTAATAGTGTGTGTGCAGGACACTATAGTTAATTTATGAAAGTGAGGAGAGCAAAATAAAGTAAACTGAGATATTATACCCAAATATTCTTCATATAGTGACTACCAGTAGTGGATTGTGAGCAAAAATGTTAACATCAAGCCCTGTTTATAGCACTATATTTTTAATTATTATAGTTATTTTTATTTTTTATTGCTCAGTAACATGTAAAAAGACTTTTAAAGGGCGTTTTCACACCTGAAAGTCTGAACCAAAGTTCACGTTTTGATACATTTTATACTTTCAGAAAGTTTTGTTTTGGTTTCACACTGCAACTATTGGAGCGACTAAAGAACCTTACGTGACATTCTTGCGTCCTGTTGTCATCACCTGTGTGGTAGAGCCCAGACCGATATCTGGCAGGCCGATATTAGGCATTTTCCAAACTATCGGTATCGGCAGCTATAATGGCTGATAAATTAATATTTCAAAATTAAAATTAAAAACACAAAGCTAGATTATGCTACTATCATCAGTCTGTTCTGTTGTGTCAATAAAAGAAACGTTAAAAAGCTTTTTTTTTAAATGTATTATCATTTTATAACAATTTAATAACTACAAATAACTAATGTTAGGGAAATCTGTTATATGTTTTGTTGCAGCGTTTCTGAAAAAGAAAAAGAAAAGAAATATCGTCAATATATTGGAATATCGGATTTTGAAACCATAAAAATATTTGTATCGGTATCGGCCTTCAAAATCCTTTATCGCTTCGGGCTCTACTGTGTGGGCTGCATCTGGACATTGATTGGAATTCGGCGGGTAACTTTGACAACATGAACGAACAGACGCATATCGTTGCAACTATATTGTTATTTTTATGGCTTAATTACCTGCAGCTGAACTATATTGGTGCTGCAGTTTCTTTATCTTCAGGTGGCATTGCTCTCTCGTCCTCATACCCTCTCTCTTTCATCCTCTCCGGAAATATTTGGAAAGTGTCTGCATTTTTGTGCATTTTTTCCTGTTGATTTATATCATCAGACCATACTTCAATTAAAAACCTCGTCTCCTCCTGTCCGGCTCATTTTTCCTGCCACCTTCTGTTTTTTTTTCGGCTTTTTTGGGAACCACCAGAACTTCCTGTAAAAGGAGTCCGAAACATACAGAAATGCTTTCACAATAGAAACGAAACAAACCGCTGATCAGTTTCGATCCGGACCCTGACTACCTTTTTTCGTTCGGACCAAATTTCATCTGTTTGGTCACAGGGGAGGTTTCACACCTGTAATTTTGATTTAGACCGAACTGAAAAGTCAAAGTTCAGACCAAACAAGGTAGGTGTTGAAAAGTTACAATGGCGATATTGCATTCACTTGAAGAAAAAAAAAATCTACTCTGTTTTTCTGAATTAACGAGTTAATTTTTAATGAGAAAAATTTTTTTGCCGTTTTTCTGAATTAACCAGTTAATTTTTCATGAGAAATTTTTTTGCTCTGTTTTTCTGAATTAACGAGTTAAGTTTTCATGAGAAAATTTTTTGCTCTGTTTTTCTGAATTAACAAGTTAAGTTTTCATGAGAAATTTTTTTGCTCTGTTTTTCTGAATTAACAAGTTAAGTTTTCATGAGAAATTTTTTTTTGCTCTGTTTTTCTGAATTAACGAGTTAAGTTTTCATGAGAAAATTTTTTGCTCTGTTTTTCTGAATTAACAAGTTAAGTTTTCATGAGAAATTTTTTTTTGCTCTGTTTTTCTGAATTAATGAGTTAATCTTTCATGAGAAAAAAAGTTTTTGCTCTGTTTTCTGAATTAACGACTTAATTTTTCATTAGATAAAAAGTTTTTGTCTCTGTTTTTCTGAAAAATTAACTCATTAATTCAGAAAAACAGAGCAAAACAATTTTTTCTCATGAAAAATTAACTCGTTAATTCAGGAAAAACTAGAGTAGATTTTTTTTTCTTCAAGTGAATGCAATACGCCACCGTATGAAAGGGTCCTATGTCTTTGTAACAAAATTGTGAATTGCTATTCCCATCTGGAAAAAAGCGTGATATGATATTTTTGCCCTATCCCACCCTAGTAATTCCATTCCCTGGTGAAAAAGACGTACAATTAAGTGTATTAAAAATGTACTTAAATATGTTTTTAGTACAATACAAATATAATGTAATGCATTTTTAATACACTTAATTGTACGTCTTTTTCACCTGGGTTATCATGAATATACCCCTGTTAAATCCTAAACCACCATTGGCTCATTGACAGGCGTCGGGGAGACACGCGAAGACCATAGATATCGCCCAGGAGGAGGTGTTGACGTGTCTGGGGATCCACCTGTACGAGCGGCTGCACCGGATCTGGCAGAAGCTGCGGGCCGAGGAGCAGACGTGGCAGATGCTCTTCTATCTGGGCATCGATGCACTGCGCAAAAGCTTCGAGGTAAAGATTTCGCCTCATATCCATGTTATAATGGCACTTTCATAATTGGGATGCAAATCATTCTTGACTGTATCCAACTATTAAAGGAGTAGTTCACTTTTGAAACACTTTTGCTGATAATTTACTCGCCCCATGTCATCCAAGATGTCCATGTCTTTCTTTCTTCATGTCGAAAAGAAATGAAGGTTTTTGATGATAACATTCCAGGATTTTCTCCATATAATGGACTTCAATGGGGTCCAAACGGCTCAAGGTCCAAATGAGAGTTTCAGTGCAGCTTCAAAGGACTTTAAACGATTCCAGACGATGAATAAGGGTCTTATCAAGCGAAACGAGCGCTCATTTCAAAAATAAATAACAAAGTTTAAGTTTTATAAGCTCAAATGCTCGCCTTGCTCTGTTCTGTGATGCGCATTTGATGACTCCTGTTCGAAACTTGTACATCAAAATGAACGAATCTTTTTTCGTGTAATTTGTTTAATTCAAAGAACGGAAATGAGCGAATTAACTCTGGAAAAAGATTTGTTCATTTTAATGAACGAGTTTGAACAGGAGAGTCACGAACGCGTATCACAGAACAGAGCAGGCGAGCATTTGAGCTTATAAAACTTAAAGCTTTGTTAATTAATTTTTTAAATGACCGCTCGTTTCGCTTGATAAGACCCTTATTCATCAGTCTGGTGTCGATTTAAAGCCCTTTGAAGCTGCACTGAAACTCTCTTTGAACCTTGAACCATTTGGGACCCCATTGAAGTCCATTATATGGAGAAAAATCCTGGAATGTTTTCATCAAAAACCTTAATTTCTTTTCGAACTGAAGAAAGAAAGACATGGACATCTTGGATGACATGAGGGCGAGTAAATTATCAGCAAAAGTTTTTTAAAAGTGAACTACTCCTTTAACTAAGATACAGTCCTGTTTTGTCCTTGTGGGAAGTGCGTTTGTGTCGTGTCTGAGTGTGAAGCTCACGTGTGCAGTGTTAATGATGTGCAGATGGCGGTGGAGAGGGTTCAGGGCATCAGCAGACTGGAGCAGCTCTGTGAGGAGCTCTCAGAAGAGGAGAGAGCCAAAGAACTCGAACAGGAGAAGAAGAGGCAGAAACGCAAGAACAGACGCAAAAACAAGTGTGAACAAGAGGCGGAGGCGGAGAAAGATAAAAGCCTTGATGAGGTAATGACTGTTCCTGCCCTTCACTGTCTTCTCGAAATCAGTAGATTTTCACACAAAAAAAAATCAGTAACATTGTGAAAAAAATTACAATTTAAAAGAATGTGGATATATAGTAAAGTGTAATTTATTCCTGTGATCAAAGCATCATTACTCCAGTCTTCAGTGTCGCATGACCCTTCAGAAATCACTCTAATATGATGATTTGATGCTCAAGAAACATTTATTATTATTAATAATGTTGAAAACGTCATATTTTTATAGAAACCATTCTATAATAATTCTTCAATGAACACAGAACATAATTTATTTCTAAATACACTACTGGTTAAAAGTTTAGGGTTCATTTTTTTTATGTTTTTAAAAGAAGTCTCTTCTGCTCACCAAGGCTGCAATTTTTGTATAAAAAATACACAAAAAAGCAGTAATATTGTGAAATATTATGACAATTTAAAATGACTTTTTTTATGTTAATATATATTAAAATGTAATTCATTCCTCTGAAAAAAGCTGAATTTTCAGCATCATTACTCCAGTCTTCAGTGTCACATGATCCTTCACAAATCACTCTAATATGATGATTTTATGCTCCAAAAACATGTATGATTATTATCCATGTTGAAAACAGTTTTTTACATTTTTATTTCAGGATTCTTTGATCAATAGAAAGTTCAAAAGAACAGCATTTATTTAATTAGAATCTTTTCTAACATTATAAATGTCTTTACTGTAACTTTTGATCAATGTAACTCATCCTTGATGAATAGAAGTATTGATTTCTTATTTATTTCCCCAAAAATAAAATACAAATTCTTACTGACCCCAAACTTTTTAAAGGGTAGTGTTTAATGTAACAAAAGCTTTCCATTTCAGATAAAAGCTGTTCTTTTGAACTTTCTATTCATCAAAGAATCCTGAAATAAAAATGTAAAAAACTGTTTTCAACATGGATAATAATCATACATGTTTTTGGAGCATAAAATCATCATATTAGAGTGATTTGTGAAGGATCATGTGACACAGAAGACTGGAGTAATGATGCTGAAAATTCAGCTTTTTTCAGAGGAATAAATTACATTTTATATATTAACATAAAAAAGTCATTGTAAACTGTCATAATATTTCACAATATTACTGTGTTTTTTGTGTATTTTTTTATCAAAAAATTGCAGCCTTGGTGAGCAGAAGAGACTTCTTTTAAAAACATAAAAATCTTACCGACCCTAAACTTTTGACCGGTAGTGTATATATTTTTGTAACATTATAAATGTCTTTACTGTCTCTCTTTTGATTTTTCCTTGCTGAATAAAAGCATTAAGCTAATTTAAAAAAATCTTGCTGACCCCAAACGGTTTTAAACAGTAGTATAGATATTGTTTATATTTTACAATCAGCAATATTTGTATGGTATTAAAATAATGTCAATTATGGTGATTGTATTGAATTTTCAAGATGTGAGTATGATCAAATGACTTTATACACAGTAAAGTAGTGTAAAGCCTTATTTTGTTCTTGTGGGAAGTGCTGTATAAGATCAGTGTTAATGATGTGCAGATGGTGGAGTGAAGAAAATTCACTTTAAGGCCTCATATGTGTTTTTTCTTCATTCGGTGGCTCTGAATTGTCAAAACACCTCTCAAAGTGCTTGCAACGGATGCGAAATATGCAGAAAATCGAAACCCGGTCCAAATTTGAACAGAAATGTAAAATTATTTTTTGAAATTTGTAATTTTGTTGTTTAAAAATGATAAAGCTCTCTTCTATTTTTTATGACAGACGAAAGTTTCTGTGTGTGAACATGATTGACATGACAATCGTATTTTATTATACATTCTGATGTATTTTTCTTGTGGTGTTTCCCCAGGGTTCGTCTGAGTCTGTGGACGGCGGCTGTAAGTCGTGCTGGGAGTGGAGAGGAGTCCGGGAGCGTGGAGGTCATCATCGCCAGCGAGAGCTCCTCCTGTACCTGTCCCGTGACCTCAATCCTGCTGCTCCCCAAAACACAGAAAGGTAAAGAGAGCTCGCAGAGGATGTGTGTGATATGTGATCTCTCCCCTGTGAAGAACTCCTTCAAAACATTGTCAAAATGATTCCAGTTCACATGGATAATGCAAACATTTTTGAAGTAGTTTGTTGAGGTCAATTTGTAAAGAAAGACTACACGCATACATTTAAACAGCATAACTATAGACTGAACGTGTCATACGCATGTGCAGCGTCAGCAATGTTTTCACAGTTTTGCGTTTTTGATGTTTACACAGAGATTATATCGTTTCAACTCTGCATCTTTGAGCTGTTTCAGAGGTTTGCGTTCTTGAGCTCAAACAGTGTTGTGGAAAGAGCGCCCGGATTCAAATTAAAGGGATAGTTCACTTTGAAATTCATTTTTGATATGTTTTAGCTTACCTCAAGGGCATCAAAGATGTAGAGCATCTTTGTTTCCACAGTATTTTCAATTTTGATATTTTTAGGTCAAACTGTTCTGTGTCTGTCAGTCATATAATGGAGGTCTATGGTCACCACCTCAGAGAGCATGCACAGAGAAGTCCAGATTAAACATGATTTAATGACTTCGTAAATGTAAGTACACATTGATGGCCTAAGACATGAAACGAGCGGATTTGTGTGAGAAAACCAACAGTATTTTTATCGTTTTAGTTCTTGTAACCACAGTCACGTGACGTACATGCCCCCAGATCACTTGGACGTGGCTGTGGTTACAAGAGGTAAAGCGATATAAATACTGTTGGTTTTCTCACACAAACCGCTCGTTTCGTGTCTTAGGCCATCAATCTGTACTTACATTTACGAGTCATTAAATCATGTTTAATCTGGACTTCTCTGTGCATGCTCTTTGAGGTGGTGACCATAGACCTCCATTATATGACTGGAAGAACGGTTTGACCTTAAAATATCAAAATTGAAAATACTGCAGACATCTAAATACTGCTTTAGAGACAGCAACTTCTGCAGTGCAAAATGGATTTTGCTGATTTCATTTGATTGGTTAACACTCCATAGTGTCTCTTTGTTAATTGAATTTGATTAAATATTAGAATTTAACAAAGGACGATAAGGTACAAATGCCTGGAAATCAATTTAAGGTGGCATATATTGCCCCTACAGCATTTCTAGTAGCCAGAATGCCTCTGACTGGTGTGTTTGTGTTCCTCTAGTAGTGTTGGCTCACAGTAACGGCAGTGACTGCGGTTACTGCTCCAGTATGGAGGGCAGTGAGACGGGCTCTAGAGAGGGCTCAGATGTGGCCTGCACCGAGGGCATGTGTAACCATGATGAAACGGGTAAACCAACGTTATTATGATTACAGATGGTCAAACATTTGTCTGTTCAACTGTGTTGACATTGCATCTTATTCTGGAAACTTGACTGATTCAAAACCTGTGCATCCTGATTTCAGACCAGCCAGTCAGATTTTTTCTTTTTTTTTTTTTTGCGAGTTATGCTGTTTTTATGGATAGTCCACTATTAGACAAATGCGTCAGATGTGATCCTGATGATATGCACGTCTGTCTTCAGGTGAATGCTCGTGTAGTCCCCACTCGGAGGAGAAGGAGGAGGACGCCGTGGACAGTTGTGTCGAGTGCTGGGCCATCTCTGAAGACAACACAAACGGCAAAAATAAGAAGAAGAAAAAGAAAAAACAAGGGGTCCATTTGTGGGAGTTTACATGTAGTAAGTGTTGTTAGGCCTGTCTTATCTTTATCCATTTATACCTGGCTAAACATTATATTAATCATGTGGCACTTTGATGAAAGTGCGTTTTAATGCTTTATCTGCTAAATATTACTGTAACACTTTACAATGAGGTTTGTTAGTTAAAGGGGGTGGTTGATTATGATTTCACTTTTCTAACTTTAGTTAGTGTGTAATATTTCTGTTTGAGCATAAAAACATCTGCAAGTCAGACGCTCAAAGTTCAAAAGCAAAGGGAGGTATTTGCTTTTAAAGAAATTGCTTTTTAAGGACTACAATAAACAGACTAGTACACACAACCGGTTTCAGTGACATCACTAACCCTTGAATTTACATAAACACATTATTTATAGATAATCAAGACAGAAAATGAGTCTCTAGAGTCTCCATTTTTATCTGATCCAGTTTGAACATAAAAGCCTAAAGTTTTTGAAATGTTCAGTGAATGTGTGTGTGAGGTAAAAGGACACAAGCTCTTGAAGCTCCGCCCCCTGTGCTGAGATCAGCAGCTCATTTGCATTTAAAGGGATAGACAATAACGGAGCATTTTTGCTCACACTCAAAAAGTGACAATTTAAACATGCTTTATAAAAATATATGTGGGGGTAATTTTAAGCTGAAACTTCACATACACACTCTGGGGACATCAGAGACTTATTTTACATCTTGTGAATAGGCCTTTTAACATTCGTTAATGTATTAACTAACATAACTCACTGTGTCTTAATATTCAAGTTCTTTTAGTGATGCACTGAAATTTCAGAATATTTGATTTTGTCAAATCAGCAGAATAGTTTAAATGGCGTTTCTCCAATAGCACATTTTGACTGTGATAGTGTCTGTTTTGTGCACTCGACATGATAAACTACAACAGGTGCACAGGTCAGAGCAGGGTCCATTTGTCATTTTTATCGATTCGTCAGTTTGATGACCTCAGATATTTTATTCTCTGCTGTTTTCAGTTGATGAACACAACTTCACTAAACATTATTTGCCATTACTTCCATCCAATAATCACAATAAGCTTTGTTACTTTTGATGTGAAACTTAAACTCTGTCAGATTAAGATTTTTGCTAAATGCAAGCACTGTATTACAATTTAAATTATGTAAAAAAAAACGTTTGGATAAATTTGATCAATTAAATGATTAATAAATATATTTTATAATCAGAATCAGCCAAGTACAACATGCACAAGGAATTTGTCCTGGTGCACCGTTGCATAAAAATAGTAAGAAAATGAGGAATTCAAATATTATTAATAAAAATAGCCATCTATTTTAATATGAAACTACATTAGTGTAATGTGAGCAGTTTGAACTTTGAAGGTTCAGCACAGCAGACTGGTTTTTATTCTTGTTTCTGGCTAAATTTTAATTTTCTTTTTTTTTTCAGTGCATCTCTGCTTGTTATTACTGAAGTTGTGGTGTTTTCCCTCTCTCATATCATAGGCGTCTAAAGCGGAGGAGATGTGCGTCTCAGACGGCAGTAGGAGAGGATCTGCTGCCGTTCACGAGTCCTCCTCTCCTTCACCACATCTGTGCAGAAGCAAAGAGCGAGTTGTGCTGTGAATCCTTAGAGAGCATCCGGCATCATGTTCACAGCAGCAGCGAGTGTTTCCACAGTCAGCCTGTCCTGCCAGACACGTGCACAGAGGCCAACAAGAGCCTCGCTCGAGCTGCTGGTGAAAGTTCACACTACAGCCAGACCGATATTAGGCATTTTCCAAACTATCGGCATCTGCAGTTATAATGGCCAATAAATGAATATTTCAAAAATAAAATAAACACGCTTCAACCATGTCATGAGTGTTGGAGTTGTATAGTTTGTCCACCAGAGGGCACTCTACTCCCTTTTGGCAACACTCGTGTATAATGCGCCACACATCCTGTGCATAGAGCCCCGTTCACACCGCCAGCGACACGCAGCGACAAGATCCCATTCATTTCAATGGAGCGCTGGCGACATCCGGCGACACGAGCGACAGAATGTGGGCGTGTCAAGCGACAAAAGTTGAGAATTTTCAACTTTATGCAAATCAGAAGCGATTTTCGCGAGCGACAACCAATAGGAAAGAAGACTGTCTTTCAGTGGAGCTCACGTCACCGTCTCGAGTGCAGGCAAGACAGAAAGAAAGAGTTTGAGGACGAGTTCACTGTTTAATATGATTTTACTGTAACCACATACATGGATAATAAAATGATGCATGGAAAAGAAACTGTCGACAGTCTCAGTGAGTTTAATGCATACATTTTAACGTTATAGTTCGAGTGTTTTAATTTTATGATGCACGTTTAGCACTGCTGCAGTTCATTTTGCAATTTCCCCTGCATTACGTTGACAATTAGGCACAAGAAAATTGATTATTTGTCAAATTCGAATGGCGTTTTTATAATTTGTGCCAGTATGAGTGAGTTTAATTTGTTCATTGATCGTACAGTAAATGATTTAATCCACTGAACACTGCTGTGGTAATATAAAAACACTCTCCCAACAGCATACAGTTTCTTTTTAGCCTTAAAAGTCATTTATTCCCCGTCAAATTAAAATTATATAGTTGTATATATCACTTGTGATGGTCTTTTGTATAGATATGGCCAGACGTGCAGTCTACCAATAACATCAGAGCGACAGCACTACGAACGCCCACAAGCGACATCACTGTACAGAGCCTAGCGACACACAGCGACAAAACCGCTGGCGGTATGAACAGGGCTTAAGTTAGCTTTTCTTTTACATGTGTGTGAAATCCAACAACATCAAGTGTTTCAATGGATTTAGAATCACTAAATAGTAGGTTTTTGGAAGCAGGCAGCAACTGATGATTGAAAAATGGTTTGATGTAGCTTGATGGAAAGAAGGTGTCTAATACATACATTACGGTGCAATAATGTACTTTAGTCAGTTGATTCAAAAAGAATTTAAATTGTAATTTTTCACTGCTATTTGTTTATTGAAATAGGTGCATATATTGATTTATTTATTTTTTAACAGAATGAATCTGAAGTGACCTCCGATGACGAGAACTGCCTGACACAGGACGAGATCCAGTCATTCGTGGAGAACAACAAGTCCTTCTACCGAACACGAGACCAGTACAGACAGCACCTTAAAGATCGCTTCACCAAATACTGCTCCGCGGAGAGTGGCTGCCCACCGCACACGCTCACTAACACACACACCTTTATAAGACCGTCAAAACACTCATGATGAATCACTGCTGCGTCGTTGCTTTCTTCAGGAATTTGGGAATATGAAATGGGCAAAAGAATCAATGTTTCTTGGGTAAGTTCCACGTCGGTTTTGCATCTATACACACGTCTTCCCCTTCAGGCTCCTCCTCTTTCACTTCTCAGCCAATCACAGCTGGCTTTGTTTTCCTTTCTCTCTCGAAACACGGTGATTAGGGAGCAGGTCGTTAGGAACGCAGTCATTAAAATGATAATCGAGACTTGGCTGTAGGGTTAGATGTCGGTAGTCTTAATGTATTGTTTGTGAGAGCATTTCTCTGTTTTGTTTTTCTCCCAGACTGTGAGCGTTTTAGTGAAGAGAATTGTACCGATAAATGTGTACAGGAATAAAATGATCTGAAACATAGATTTTACAGGAAGATGAAAACATCCATTTATAAAGAAGATTGGATGTGATGTTGAAAGCAATGTGCAAAATTTACTAAATAAAGAATATTTATTAATATGCATCAGATTTGTTTCATGTCTCTTGTGAGTGTTTCTATTGGAATTTGGTTAGCATATAAAAACATGATGGGCTGGAAAACAGCTTGTTTTATTTGTCATCAAGCCTTGATAATATGTTAAAAGTAGTCAGCCACTAGATGGCGTGTTTTGCTTTATTAAAATAGACAATAAAAAGTGACTAACAAATGCATCTTAAATATATTATCACCTGATGCAAAACTGGATAAGAGTTTAAAAGTTTTGACTTTGTTTGTGTGTAAAAGTCCAGTGTTCACTAAAATGATTTGTCTATGTATTGTTGAGCGGCACTTCTTTTCTTTTTTCTTATAACAAGATGTTTCTTTAATATCTTTTTGTATTAGACAACTGATGAGAATTCTCAATATGTCCCACAATATTAACAATATTCTCTACACATATGATATCAAGTGACTTTTATGACCGATTTTAAAAAGAACGAGTTTGAATCCATGTACACCGTAATGGAGAAAGTTGCTCCCTTAAATTAAGTTCAATCAACTTCGAATGTTTTAGTAATTTCAACTTGAAATTAAACTGACTTTTTGAATATTTAAAATTGTTGAATATTGTATAACATTAACAAAAAGTTGCAAATTGCTTAACTTATTTTGATGAGTTAAAGCAATGTGTAAACATGTTGTAAAAACAAACCTTGTTTATTTTTTTTATTTATTTTGATACAGTGTACACGTTCAGCTCTATGGATGCGTGTTGCGTTCACTTGAGGAAACAAAATCTACGAGTTTTTCTGAACTAACAAAAAAAGTTTTTGCTCTGTTTTTCTGAATTAATGAGTTAATTATCTTAGAATCATGAGATATATATTTTCTTAAAAAAAACATTTTTTCACTCTGTTTTCATGAGTTACTCATATTTTTTTTATAATGAAGTTTATTGGTAAGAGGAAACCCCCTTGAGATGTGGCATCTCGTTTTCGAGGGGACTTCAAAAAAAAAAAAAAAACATACTTCACATACATACTAACAGAACAAAGACAAAAGCTCTTCCTCACACCAAAACCACCCATAACTTCCCCAATCCAACCAATGTATATTAGGCAATAAGCACTTAAGGTCAATCATATAGACAATTTTACAATAAAACAAAAAACAATATACACATATTTACACGCATATATACATATCCATACATACATACATGTGTATACATACCCAGCTCTTAAATACACATGCACACGCATATATATATATATATATATATATATATATATATGTGTGTATATATATATATATATATATACACACACACATATATCAAGCATGAGGAAACAGTTGCACCTTGTATGCAAATAATTATTAAGAGACATCTCTAAATTGGTGAAAAGAGGAGATCGATCTAAAAGACCTGGTAAATCATTCCAGTCAGGACTGGGCTTTAAATTTAAAGGCTTTCTTTAGCTATATTTGGTACAGAAAAGAATAGATGATCAGTGTCTCTTAGACTGTAGGATGTTTGATAAGGAATCAAGTATTGTTTCAGAGTAGTTGCATGCAAAAAAATGCATTTATGAACAAACTGCAACCAATGATACTGTCGTCTAGCACTTAGTGTACAAAAATTCAATGACTGATACATATGGCAATGATGAGTTCTATATGGGCACCTCAAAACAAATCTACAAAGACTATTATAAATCACATCCAGCTTAACTGTCACTTGCCCATATACGGGCAACCTAAATTTACTTCACTATATTACTATTAAATCCTAATCTAGTCATGACAAACTATATATCGTTGGAAAGGTCTAAGACTCCTAAATAGATATTTTAGCGCTGTTTTTTTTCTTACAAATTATGAATGAACAGTAATATATGAATTTATGACAAGAGTGCGCCTCAAAAAATCGACGTCATTACAGGAGTTTCTGACCTTTGTCACAAAAAGTCGACGCACACACTTTTAATAATTGAAACTTTGGTTTTTAGTGCTAAAAGTTCATAATAAAACATAATTAGTATTTGTCAATAAAAAAATATAAAATTATATTTTAAAAAGTAAGGTAAGAAGTCCTCTAAAGTATAATATATTATATATATATAAATCTTTTTATTATTATTATTCTATCACATATTTTAGTAGTTATCATAAATTAGGTATCATTTGAAAGCTTACGAACTCAGAATTCATCCTGTGAAAAACCGTTTTGAAATTAGATGTTGCGTTACCATAGAAACTGTATTTTTTATTAGGCCCCTCCCCTTTTGGGCATCATCTTTCATAATTTATTATGAACATCTTTTCTAATCTTGACAAAACACATATTGTCAGAAAGGTCTGAGTCTCAAGGTTCCATATTTAGTGACAGAAGTGATATTTGGTTAGAAATTTATTAATTTGTTATGGCAGAATGCATACAATTAAATTCAATGGAGTTCAATGGCACCCGGTGGCTATTTTTAGTATAACGCCTAAACTAAATCTCATGGGAACTTCAATTTTTGTGATATCAACTTTAAATTTGGAACACAACTTGGTTAGATATATAGCTTACATTTTATAGTAATTGAATAGTAAAAAATATTTTGTAAAATATTTATTTTATATTGAAAAATATATATTAATAAAGTATATTTTATTTACTGTAAATTTTAACTTCCATAACTTTTTCATACTTTAATTTTTGGAAGTGCTTTCACTTCAGTAATAATCTGCTGATTGTTTTCTTTAAAACAAGACCAAACTTGTGTATATATTCCAAAGCATTCTTGAATGACAACCATTTAAGTTTGTAAAGTGCATTGTAATGTCAATTATCAAAAAGGGGTGACAGGTAAAAGGTTAAGATTGGTTACGGCTGTGTTCTAAAAAATAACATCCGCATAATCAATAGGTAATAATAGTTGGTTAATTATTTTTAATCTAATCTGCTTTGTAAAACAGTTAATTGAGCGGTATAACATTCTTAAGCTAAAGTTGTTTTTTTTACAGTAAAGTCGATATGAGGTCTGAAAGTAAGTCTGGAAGTCAAGCCAAAGGCCCAAATATTTAATCTTATCAACATTCATTAGAGCTGTACCATCCAGAAATATAACCTCAAAATAATTATTTTGCTTATGGAGTGCAGACCTGGTTGCAAAAAGAATGCTATAAGTCTTCTTTTTATTCAATAAAAGCAGATTAGAAGAGAACAATGTTTGAATAAGATTTAAATCAAATTGAAGTGAGGACTGAATCGTTTTTAGATGTATATATAACTGTATCATCTTCATATAAATGAATTTGACTGTCTAGGCATATTTGTGGGAGATCATTTATAAAAATAGAAAATAAAAGGGGCCCCAGGGAAGAACCTTGAGGGACACCCGTTTTCATTATTCTAGGCTGGGAGAGAGCAGTACTAAAAGATACACTTTGACGTCTGTAATGAAGATATGAATTAAACCAAAGAACAGCTGATTTAGAAAGAGTCAAGACCAATAGCATATAGTTTGTCAAGAAGAATATAGTGGTTGACCATGTCAAACGCCTTAGTTAGGTCAATGAAGTCGCACCAGTAGACTTGTTAATATCATGATCACCAAAAATAGAATTGGTAAATTTTGTAAGGGCTGTTGTTGTAGATTGATTAGGTCTAAATCCAGACTGATTTGAAGTCAGAGAGGGAGAAATCATTAATATATTTAGACAGTTGCCAAAAAATAAGTTTTTCAAATATCTTAGCTACATTACTAATTATGGAAATTGGAAAATGATTAACTCGTTAGGCTAAATGGAGCAAAAACGTTTTTTTTTCCGTGAAAAATTATCTCGTAAGTCTGAGATAGCCTAATTAACTCGTTAAATCAGAAAAAAACTGAGTAGATTTTTTTCTTCAAGTGAATGCAATACGCTTCCGTACAATCCAACGTTCATGTACAGTATAAATTAATAAATGAAACAAAACAAAAAAGGCGCGGACGGTGACAACAACCTAACTTCATTTTGCTTCGGTCGTTAATAATTAATCGCGGGTTCTTCTGGGATTGGATCCGTGGTGTGAGTGTTATCGAGCTGTTCTTGTGTGTGTCGTGTGTGTGTGAGCGAGCAGCAGAGGAGGGTTGAAGTGATTTGTTCCCGCCCTAAACACACATTGACTGACACTCTTCTGAATCGAGAGATATTAATATTACCGCGCGCGCGACACACAGACACAAAGTAACCGCCGCGCGCGATCTGATACATCGTTCCATTCAGGCGCGGATTCGAACTCTTTGTGACGTTGCAGTGATTGTGATACATTGTGTCCGATGAAGATGATGATGAGAGCGCTGGAAGGGGAGAGTCGCGTTGGTCACCGGAGCGTCTGTCGGCATCGGAGCGGCTGTCGCGCGCGTTCTCGTTCAGCACGGCATGAAAGTGGTCGGCTGCGCGCGGAACGTGGACAAAATCGAGGTAAACCCGATCTTAAAACGAGTTTTAGTGCTCATAGGCCTAGCTGTAGTGCTACTGGTGTTAGCTCACTGCATGAACGAGCTTCTCAATCAAACTCCTTCTCCACATACAGGCTTCGTTTCCACAAGTGTACCAGTTTACCCTTTATTTCTGAGTCCAGTGCGTTCATTCGGGAGAAATGACACTTCGTTTAAATGATTGATCGCCTGTGTGAAGTATTGATAGATTTCGCCACGCCCACTTTACTCTTTAAAAGCTGTTTATTGTGTAATTGAATGCATTTTTGCATAATTTACGAGTTTATGCTTGACTTTTAGATTAGCTGGGAGTTTATATTGTTGTATTGTTGTTTTGTGTGATGTTGAGTTATAGGACTATTATTAAATATAATATTACTTAGTAAAATCAACATTTTGTCGCTATTTTCTCACCTTTACGACATCAATCTAAACTCGAAGGCTGTTATTCTTTTTGAGGATAATTGTGCAGAAGCTTCAGCCTAGAGATGTTCCTCACATAGTCATATGGGTTTAGAAAAACATGTATTTCATATTTCGTGTGATAATATTCTGGGTAAAGTGTTAATAGTCCCTTTAGGAATGCTGTTAGTTCAGGGAAGGTCATTCCTCAGCCCTTCCTCAGGCTGTCAATCATTAATCACGTGTTCAGCCCTGCCCTTGACTGGAGCTCTCAGTGTTGTGTAGTTGTGTTCACTTTACTTTTACATTTGCATACTACAAGAAACTTCTTATTGTGTCTGTTTTAGGGAGGAAAAAATGACAGTATGTTTTTATAGTTTAATATATATCCATCTTTTTTACATTTACATTTTATCCAAAGTGACTTACAAATTAGGTGAATGATACAAGCAGTTAAACTTACAATATGCTTTTTTATTTCAAAAGATAAGTTTGATAAAAGATACATGATAAGAGTGTTGCTTTGCTTATCTTTTCTTTTAAACTGAAGCGAATACTTGTTCCTCACTTCTGATTTATTAAGATTGAATGAAAGGGCTTTCTGTTTTGTGTGTGTGTGTGTGTGTGTGTGTGTGTGTGTGTGTGTGTGTGTGTGTGTGTGTGTGTGTGTGTGTGTGTGTGTGTGACAACACAGTCCATTTCATAACACGCATGCTTGCATTATATTGTTATGATGGACAAAGGTTGAAAGATATGACTCCTCAGATTTACTGCAGCGCTTGAAAGCTTTGATTTTCCAGATTGGTAAATGTTTCGTTCCTGGAACTGCCTCATTTTGACTGTGTGTGTGTGTGTGTGTGTGTGTGTGTGTGTATTGTATTGTGCGCAGTTTGAGGAGAGCAATGTTTTATCAATAACTATAGATATACTGTAAATATCTTTCCTTCATGAAATGTGTTTCTCAGAGGGAAATGAAGACAAGGCAAGCTTTGTGTGTGTCTGATCACAAGGCACCATTAGAATTGTCTCAAAGGCTATATTCTCTCTGCGTGTGTGTGTGTGTGTGTGTGTGTGTGTGTGTGTGTGTGTGTGTGTGTGTGTGTGTGTGTGTGCATCGAAGCTTCAGATGGTCTCCCTAGAATATAAACATCACACACACTAGCCAGATGATTTGAGTGTGTGTAAAGCATTAGTATTTTCTAGTGCTGGGCAACTATTAATCGCATCCAAAATAAAAGTTTGAGTTTACATAATATATGTGTGTGTGCTGTGTATAATTATTTTGTAAAAAAAAAAAAAAGTGGTAAGTGGTATTTATATATACAAAATTTATATACAGTATGCAAATATTTCTCATATATATATACATGCATGTGTGTGTTTTGATATATATAAAATAATTATACACAGTACACAAACTTTTATTTTGGATGGCATTAATTCGTAGCCCTAGTTTTCACCACACCAACACCAGTACACTTTCTCCCTGGTGTGTTTGCCAGTGTAAGTAAAGTTTATCAGTGGAGCTGAGCTTTTATTCCAACCAAACAGAGACTGGGAGACTCCGTGAGAAAGGATTGGGATTAGGGATCGGGATAGTGATGAACAAACGGAGAGACTGGGAGACTCTGTGAGAAAGGATTGGGATCAGGATAGTGATGAACAAACAGAGACTGGGAGAGTAATAGTGTGTTCGCTCTCGGGAGAACGGGGTGGAATGGAAAGCATTCACTGGGATCCAGTGTATCCAGGATCAGGCTTTGAGCCGATGATCTCTGATCCCAGGACTGATGAAGTGTTTTCTATTCCTGCTGGATGAGCAACTGCATCTTTTACATCGGGAGGAATTGAAGAGGAAATATTTTACAGATCCAAGAATCAGTGCTTTAGGTTCTCTGCGTGAGGCCATCTATATGCTTTATTATTTCTTATACATATTTTGTCAGCGTACGTACAGGGCTATCTATCTATCCATCTATCTATCTATACATCTATCTATCTATACGTCTATACATATATCTATCTATCTATACAACTATCTATCTATCCATCCATCCATCTATACGTCTATACATCTATCAATCTATACAACTATCTATCTATCCATCTATCCATCTATACGTCTATACGTCTATACATCTATCAATCTATACAACTGTCTATCTATCTATCTATACATCTATCTAGCCATCCATCCATCCATCCATCCATCCATCCATCCATCCCATCCATCCATCCATCTATCCGTCTATACGTCTATACATCTATCTATCTATACAACTATCTATCTATCTATACATCTATCTAGCCATCCATCCATCCATCCATCCATCCATCCATCCATCCATCCATCCATCCATCCGTCTATCCGTATCTATCTATACGTCTATACATCTATCTATCTATACAACTATCTATCTATCTATACAACTATCTATCTATCTATACATCCATCTCATCCATCCATCCATCCATCCATCCCTCCATCCCTCCCTCCATCCCTCCATCCCTCCTATCCATCCATCCATCCATCCATCCATCCATCCATCCATCTCTATCTATATCCATCCATCTATCTATCTATACATCCATCGCTCTATACATCCATCGATCTATCTTTTCCTCTATCCCTGTGTCCATCCACGTCCATGTCCGTCTGTATTAGTGTACTTCAGTATAGTTGCACTACAGTCCAGTCAGAAACAGTCTGTTCCATTAATACTACATCTCACTCTACCCATAATGCACTGCAGCACATTATAACTGCGTCCGCACACTTTAACTTGTGTTGAGTGCTGGATGAGGGTTTGTGTCTTTAATTAGATTGATCTTTATCACTTTACATAAGATGCTCAATTCTCCAATCAAACCACTTTCCATGAGTAGATTTCAGGGATATCTTTTCATACAATGTGCCAAACAAATAGTTTAGTGTGTGTGTGTGTGTGTGTGTGTACTTAACTATATTTTGGGAGCAAATTTGGTACCCAGAAGTGACCAAAAGCGTCCTCATGTGTAAATCTGGTATAAAAATAAAGTAATTCGAGAATTTCTGAAAATGTAAAAATGCAGAAAATGTTGCGATGGTTAGGTTTAAGGGTCGTGTGTGTGTGTGTGTGTGTGTGATGGGTTGGTTTAGAGGTTGGGTGAGTGTAAGGGGATAAATATACAGCATGTACAGTATGAAAACCATTACATCTTTGAAATGTCCCCATTTAAATAGCTAACTAGAAACGTGTGTGTGTGTGTGTGTGAGTATACCAGTAATTAATCATTCTATAATTGAGAGACATCTTAATTTAGGCCAGATCTGTGCTATAGTAAGTGTGTGTCTATGTGAGTGTTTGTCCTTCAAGCTGGATCGGATTCCACACGTGTGATGCGTGACGCAGTGCATGCTGGTCATGCGCTGATGTCATGATCTCTGTATCGACGCGTGGGGATCAGTAAACTGGGATATTCCGCTCAACTTTGGCAACACTGAGTGTTTAGTTTTGATAATGTGATCAGGGATAAGGGCTGAGTGGTTTGCTCATCTCTGTTAATGCATGTTTTAGGTGTGTTCAGCTTCATCTGAACACAATGATCAGCGTCTGACCTGAAGAAGTGCATGCCTGTTGACATATATACCATCATAATGAGTGTTTCGAGAGCAGTCAGCTGGTTCATCAGCTGTTTCCTGATTGGCTGGATTCACTGATGACAATGATAACATGTTTATTCTTATAAATTGAACTCCCAAATTTTAAGCAGCAAAAACTCTTTTCATGTAATCTTAGTGTTATATAGTATATTGTTCTTGTGCTTAAGGCGCTGTATTAAGAAGTACACGAAGCATTGAATGAATAGCTTCATGAAAATGTCCGTATTTTACCAATATATACAGCTGTGATAAAGTGTTCAACTAACGGTTAAATCGGTTATTGATGCTCAAAGAATATGTCAAATCAGCTGTTAATGAGTGTGTTTATGCACGTCTTACTCCAGTTATGCTGAAGCGTTGGTTTTATCGGGTCATTTGAGGACGCAATTACCCCGGTTTAGGCTTTGCATGAACACATTTTAATCGGCTCTTCAATGTCTTTATGTCTTTTGTGCATATGTTTAAGTCTTGCCATCAAGATAAATGAAAGCCCTAATGATTTTAATGTAAATGTTGTTTTCTGGATGATTGCATAAACATAACCATCATGTTAAGACATTAAAGGAGTAGTTCACTTTTAAAAACATTTGCTGATAATTTACTCACCCATGTCATCCAAGATGTCCATGTCTTTCTTTCTTCAGGTGAAAAGAAATGAAGGTTTTTGATGAAAACATTCCAGGATTTTCTCCATATAATGGACTTCAATGGGTTAAAACGGTTCAAGGTCCAAATAAGAGTTTCAGTGCAGCTTCAAAGGGCTTTAAACGACACCAGACGTGAATGAACAAATCTTTTTCCGAGTAATTTGGTTAATTCAACGAATTAAATTAACAAAATGACTCGAAAGACGCGCAACACAGAACAGAGCAAGGCAAGCATTTGCGCTTAAAAAACGTTTTGTTAATTTAATTAGTTGAATTAACCAAATGACTCGAAAAAAGATTCGTTCATTCATCGTCTGGTGTCGTTTAAAGCCCTTTGAAGCTGCACTGAAACTCTCATTTGGACCTTGAACCGTTTGGACCCCATTGAAGTCCATTATATGGAGAAAATCCTGGAATGTTTTCATCAAAAACCTTCATTTATTTTCACCTGAAGAAAGAAAGACATGGACATCTTGGATCACATGGGGGTGAGTAAATTATCAGCAAAAGTTTTTTTTAAAGTGAACTACTCCTTTAAGTTACAGTGTGACGGTTTTGTTATCAAATTAGGCTAGTCTACGTTTGTGTGTAAAAATGCTATAAATCTTAAAGAAAAAGCAGTGATGTCTAACTTGTAAGACTAGTCTCGGAGGTTTATAGGCACCGGCCCCTGGGCTCATTGTACTGCTTGTACAACCAACCCGAAAATTCTTAAAGTTGCTTAAAGAAAGTTGAAGTATTTTTGACATTGAATGCATGTAAATCTATTATAAGAGACCTTAAAACAAAACCGGAAACCTTATAATAGGGGCACTTGAAACCATTTATGATTTTACCAAATACATGTTTATTTTGCATGTCGGTAGTGATTTAATTATTGAATAATTTTTGTCTCCCTAAACAACATTCAATGGAGTGAAAGAAATATGCCACAATTGTGTGCACATGTCACATATTTGTGTGTGTTGGGTGTGCATGAATGATATTTGTCATTGAATGTTGTTATTCCGGTTCGGAGTGAATCTCAACTCTTCTCTGAACTGATTATTCCAGCCGTCAGCTGTCAGTAATGGATGGCCTTTAACTGAAGCGTAACCAAACCAGTTGCAGGGACTTTTACAAAGCGTTAGATTACAAGGACACACGCTGGATGATGACATCACCCCGCTGTCAATCAGCTCTCTTTACATCGTCCTCTTAAAGGGACGGCGCACATGAAAATGAGCCAAAGTGATATTGTTTCAAAGCATCATAATGATGTGATTGTTTATATCTTAAATCTTTTTAGGACGAAAATAGCAGTGTGTGTGTGTGTGTTGCATGAGAAAACGAGTCATGGAGGTTGAAGTAGCTGAAATGTGTGTGTGAATTGTCCATGAATGAATGCAGTGGGAACTGTGCTCTAGTAGATCTGTGGAAAGCCTCGCTCGTCAGATTTAACGCCAAGTTTCACAGCTCTCGTAAAGGCACTCACACGCACACACACACAGACTCTCAGTCTTCCGGTGGCGCTGCAGATAATGTATTCTGTCATGTTGGCAGGCGATCATTGTGTTTGTTTAAGCGGACCGGACTCCTCTTTTATTTCTGCTTCTCTGGGCTGTGTTCCAGCCTCAGTCTGAGGAAAGGGTTTTTCCCACTGTGCTTTGACACAGGTTGTGCTTCACACACACTCGCTGACGAACACTTGCATGCACTCTTTCTGTCACTGTTCCATAATCGAGTGAGTTTAGCAGCATTCACTAGTTTTTTATGTAGATTATTTAATCTCTTTGTGATATTTTAACGCCAAAGTCCTTCAGAATCTGTTGTCTTCTGCATGCTGGATGATCCAGTTTTCTTCTGGCTCTCCTGTCCTGCATTCAGTGGCGAGAATAAGGTGTGTGTGCAAAACATGAGTTCATATTGTCATGTTTTATACAACAAACATTTTTAAATTAAACATCATCAGCCTAACTAAATCTACTCTGTAGTCTCGTTGTGTTTAAAAATTGCGCTCTTGCAAACTATTTGAACTATATAAGCGTATGCGACATTGTCAAAGTCATGTGACGTTGTTGTTTGTCTGTTCCCTATTGAGAATGAGGAGTCACGTGCCGATTTGGACGGGGTCTGAGCCGGTCGGCCATGATGGTTGGAGACGCTATTGGTTACCAGGGCAACGCCTTTAGAACCCTATGTTAGAACCCCACAGAGACGCAACTAAACATTTCAGAGCTCTTTAATTTTCGTGCATTTATTATTTTTCGTGCATTTAATATTTTCATGCATTTATTATTTTCGTGCATTTATTATTTTCATGCATTTAATATTTTCATGCATTTATTATTTTCGTGCATTTATTATTTTCATGCATTTAATATTTTCATGCATTTATTATTTTCATGCATTTATTATTTTCGTGCATTTATTATTTTCATGCATTTATTATTTTCGTGCATTTATTATTTTCGCGCATTTATTATTTTGGCAGGACAGAGATGGATCTAAGAATACGAGAAAAAGGAAGAAAGTAAAGCAATGCAAAAAGATAAGGTGAAAGAAAAGGGAACTTACAGGAACAAACTCACACAAAGTGCAAAACAGCTGTATTTGGAGAAGCAGCATCAAGATATTTGTTCTTTTGCATTAATAACAGTATTATTATTTTATTATTTTTACTTATGTTGTCCATAAAACTTATATTGTCAAATATACATATATTTCAGTTCTCAATAAATATTGTTAAGCCATATCAAGTTGTTTCAAACATTTATTTCAAAGAAATAAAAAAGTAATGAACAAGGCACTCAAACAACACTTTTGCGTATGTTCGTTAAGGCACAGGAAACAGTGAAAATCATATACTAAAGGCATCAGCCAACCATGCAATCCAGCGTCTCCTGTCAGATACTCTCCCTGATGCTGTCCATTTCCATAACCTAAAAAACTGTATTCCATTGTTCCTATGTTTTCCATATGTCTCGTGTGAGTTACTGGACGAGTTTTTAACGCAGCAGTGACTTCCAGGCATGGTAAAACAGTGCGGGGATTGCGAGAAACTCTACTACCGAGCTAAAAACACTCTGCTTCCATGTCCATTGAAATGCATTGCAGTTTGTCATTCGATTTTTCTTCACGGTCAAACGGTGTGTATGGGGTAGGGCTAGGCAATGATTAATAGCGATTAATCGCATCCAAAATAAAAGTTTGTGTTTACATAATATATGTGTGTATAGTGTGTATAATTAATTTGTATATATAAATACCCATATATCATGTATATATTTAAGAAAAATGTGTTATTAATATATCAAATATTTATATTTATATATAATATTAATTGTGAATAAATATATATAAAATATATACATGCACATATTTCTTAAATATATACATGCATGTGTGGGTATTTATTTATACAAATTAATTACACACACTACACAAACATATATTATGTAAACACAAACTTTTATTTTGGATGCGATTAATCATTGCCCATCCCTAGTATGGGGTACATGCAGCTCCGGTTCCCGAGAGGCTGGGCGACGGTGTGTGTTTTTTACCCTTTCCCAAACCACATCTCAACCGAGATAAGTGTCTGCACTGGGTTAAGTTATGCTTTAGACCACAACACCAACTAAACCTGGATCAATTAAACAAGGATATCTGTTCTGAGTTAAGTCAAGAATGCATTTGGACATCTTTAAAATATCTAATGTTAAACGTTAGTTTCTTAGCTGCATTATAAGCTTCATTAACGTATCTGTAAATAACCGAGATAACAAATGTTAACAATGTTGATTGATGTTAATACTGATTGATGGCCGGCTTAGCCTCAGGTCGAATGCATTTAGGCTTCAAAAATCCTAAAATGTGTCTTCATTTGTGAATATACTGTAATCTTGATTAACTAAACATGCAAGCCAATGGAAATCCCAAAGCCAATGGAAATCCCAAAGCCAATGGAAAATCCAGTGTGTTTCCGCTCACGTGCAGGTTTACTGTGAATGCAGACGCGAGTCCTGAATATATAAAGGTGTGTGAGATGATCATAGAAGGCATTTTTCTGCATATCAGTGATCTGTGCATGTTTTGTGTGTGTGTGAAGTGACTTGTTTTCCATGCTGGGTGTGGACCTGACACATCACAACCTGCAGGAGGACATTACGACCTTTGACACACACACACACACACACACACACACACATCTCTCTCTGCACCTGATTTTCATGATCACATTAGTCAGTCAGCTGCTAAAACAGTGTGAACAGCACATGCAGTATATATGCAAATAAACACACTTTCATAATAAATAATACGTTTGGTATTTTACAATTAAAGCCCTGAATGGTCAAGATTGTTTTTTAGACAAATGCTGCTGTCCTGAGAATTTTCAGATTCTGTGGTTGCACCTAATTTGTAAAAATCCTAATTTGTAAATCTGTAAAAAATATACAAAAAATTAAAGGTTTTGTAAAAACGCAGAGGGGTGGGTGGGTTTAGGCATCGGGATAGTGTGTGTGTGTGTGATGGGTAGGTTTAAGGGTCGGTTTAGTGTAAGGAGACAGAATATACAGTTTGTACAGTATAAAAACCAGTACGTCTATGGAATGTGTGTGTGTGTGTTGTCCATCCCCTGTAAAGATGGAGCGCATCTAATATTTCTGGTAGAAATGAGCAATATGTCCTTTATCCGGCCTCAGGGAACATCCATCTCTCCTGAAAGCCTCTGTGTCCACAAACTGAACGACATCACAGTCCTGGAGCAGACGCGTGCACACACACACACACACACACACACGGGTTCATCGAGTGCATCGAAGACCCGGGAGGGGGAGGAGACGGGAGAATCAACCCTGCAATAAACCAAATGCGATTATATTTCATAACAAGACTTAAAGCATTCTTTATTTCTTATTGAGTGGTTTTATTCTCCCAGTAATCTGCGTGAGGAAATATGCTGAGATCCTGTCTGCTGTAATCCACGATTATACTGGGCCGTGGTCTGATGACGAAACCCCGCGTGCCGTGAGATGGATTGATCCGTCTCTGTCTTTCTAATACAGCCTCTGGAGACTCAGACACTCACAGACGCAGCGTTAGATGTCGCAGATCTGCGTTTAAAAGACGTCTAAACACAGCCCAGACGACGAGGATGAAACGAGACTTAATTTGGGCATCAGTGGAAATATAAAGGAGTAGTTCACTTTAAAAAAGACTTGCTGATAATTTACTCACCCCCATGTGATCCAAGATGTCCATGTCTTTCTTTCTTCAGTTGAAAAGAAATGAAGGTTTTTGATGAAAACATTCCAGGATTTTCTCCATATAATGGACTTCAATGGGGTCCAAACGGTTCAAGGTCCAAATGAGAGTTTCAGTGCAGCTTCAAAGGGCTTTAAACGACACCAGACGATGAATAAGGGTCTTATAAGCGAAACGATCGCTCATTAAAAAAATAAATAAAAAGTTTAAGTTTTATAAGCATAAATGTGCATTCGTGACTCCTGTTCGATCAAAATGAACTAATCATTTTTCGAAGTTATTTCGTTCGTTGAATTAACCAAATGACTCAAAAAAAGATTCATTCATTTTGAAACTCATATTTGGACCCCATTGAAGTACATTATATATCTTTTCAGACTGAAGAGAAGAAAGACATGGACATCTTGAATGACATTGGGTGAGTGATTATCAGCTGAAGCTTTTTTAAAGTGAACTACTACTTTAATAGACGCCTAAACGCTGTTCATACATGTTTCCCAGCTCAAGTATCGACACTTAAACTTGTTAAATTTGTCTATTATAAATGTCAAACTGCTTTAATTATAGTGTTCGATAATATTCAGCATTGGATTTTATTTTTAAGTTTTTAGAATTTTGTGCTTTTTTTAACAATTCTATTTTTGTTTGGTGCTTTAAATTTAATCAAGGTCTCATTAACATGAATTAATGCATTAGTTAACATGAACTAACAATGAGCAACATATTTATACTACATATAAACACTTATGTTATATTTTAATATTTTTCAGTGTATTTATTAATTTTAACAGATGTAACTTTTGATTTTAAAAATGATTAGTATATGTTGAAATTGAGATTAATAGATAATGTTCATCGTTATTTCATGTTGACTAATGTTAATTATTCGATGTTAACAAATGAGACTGTGACTGTATTTTTACTACTTTAACTTTATTTAAATTCGTTTTTATCAATTCAGTTTTAGTCATTTTCATTAAGTGCACATTTTTAATATCTAGTAAGTCTCAACTTCACACCCTACACACACACACACACACACACTCTCTCTCTCACTCACTCACTCACTCACTCAAACACACACACACACAAACACAAACCGGATGCTTCTCATGGTGCTGATACCCATTTGGATGCCTTTGTTTTCTTACACACACACACACACACACACACACCAGTGATAGATTACTGCTGTGCAAGGCTGGCCTGAATCATTAATCAGAGTCATTAAAGTGGAAGTGTTGAGATGATTGAGAGGATCATTAGTGATCGATCATTGCAGTGTCTCTGACCTGAGATCAGTTGATCACGTCAGGTTAGAGGAGCAGGAGTGTGTTACGAGTGAGATCAGCAACACTGTGTGCGAGCCGAATCCCACACACACACACAGATCTGCACAACAGTTTACTATAAATACACACATTCAGACTCACACACACACACACACACTCAGTCTCTCTCTCTCACACACACACACACACACAGAGCCGGATGCTTCATGTGGTGCTGAAACCAATTGGATGCCTTTCCTTAGACACACACACACAGATCTGCACAACAGTTTACTATAAATACACACATACACACTCTCAGTCTCTCTCTCTCTCACACACACACACACACACACACACACAGAGCCGAATGGTTCTCGTCTGCTGAAACCAATTTGGATACCTTTCCTTACACACACACACACACACACACAGAGAGAGAATCTCAAATTCTCACATATTCCATCTGAGTCCAACATTAACACACACACACACTGACACACACACACACTCACACACACTGGGAGAGAGAGAGTTTCCTGTAGTGTAAATGTAATGTAATACTCTATTTCATGTAATAAAGTAGTGTTAGCAGAGACATCATGACACACTGGGGCCTTCCTTCTCTACACACACACACACACACACACACTGAACTGTGGAGTTACTATTCAACTACACATCATTTACAGTCAGCAGTGAGGCATGGCAAGGACACATTAATTTGACAACACTGATCAAATAAAATAATTATATTTAAAGTAAATTATGTTAAACTTTAGTTGACACGCATAAACACACACACACACACACACACACACTTTTGGCGACACCAGTTTTATTTACCTCTCACAGAAATCTTTGCTGACAGAGTGTTTGGCGAGTGTTAATCCAGTTTGAGTGTGTGTGTGTGTGTGTGTAGACGTGTGTATGTACACGTGTGTGTGAGATTGTGTGTGTGTGAGATTGTGTGTGTGTGAGATTGTGTGTGTGTGTGGACTGTTGTGAGTCTGCGCTGTTTCTTGGCCCTTTTGTTCAACTCTGCTAATGAAGACGAGAACACACACTGACAGTACAAATCGCTCTTGATACAGGTGAAAGGAGACGTGTGTGTGTGTGTGTGTGTGTGTGTGTGTGTGTGAGAATTCCCTGGACATTAGATCATAACTA